>JAPYYD010004990.1:0-12568 GCA_028551405.1 Uromys caudimaculatus | reverse complement strand
TTGTTTCTACTTGGTGGATTTCAGCCCTGATTTTGATTATTTCCTGCCTTCTACTCCTCTTGGGTGCATTAGCTTCTTTTTGTTGTAGGGCTTTCAGGTGTGCTGTTAAGTTGCTAGTGTATGCTCTCTCCAGTTTCTTTTTGGAGGCACTCAAAGCTATGAGTTTTCCTCTTAACACTGCTTTCAATGTGTCCCATAAGTTTGGGTATGTTGTACTTTCATTTTCATTAAAGTCTGGGATATCTTTAATTTCTTTCTTTATTTCTTCCTTGACCAAGTTGTCATTGAGTAGAGCATTGTTCTGTGGGCTTTCTGTTGTTATTGTTGCCATTGAAGACCAGCCTTAAACCGTAGTGATCTGATAGGAGGCATGGGATTATTTCAATCTTCTTGTATCTGTGGAGGTTTGTTTTGTGACCAATTGTATGGTTCATTTTGGAGAAAGTACCATGAGGTGCTGAGAAGAAGTGTATTCTTTTGATTTAGGATGAAATGTTCTATAGATATCTGTTAAATCCATTTGGTTCATAGCATCTGTTAGTTTCACTGTGTCTCTGATTAGTTTGTGATTCCAAGATCTGTCCATTGATGATAATGGGGTGTTGAAGTCTCCTACTATTACTGTGTGAGGTGTAATATGTGCCTTGCGCTTTAGTAAGGTTTCTTTTATGAATGTGGGTGCTCTTGCATTTGGAGCATAGATGTTTAGAATTGAGAGTTCTTCTTGGTAGATTTTTCCTTTGATGAGTATGAAGTGTCCTTCCTTGTCTTTTTTGATGACTTTTGGGTGAAAGTCAATTTTATCTGATATTAGAATGGCTACTCCAGCCTGTTTCTTGGGACCATTTGCCTGGAAAATTGTCTGATGTAGTGTTTGTCTTTAACGCGGAGGTGTGTTTCCTGAATGCAGCAGAATGCTGGGTCCTCTTTTTGGATCAAGTCTGTCAGTCTGTGTCTTTTTATTGGGGAATTGAGTCCATTGATTTTAAGAGATATTACAGAATAGTGATTTGTTCTTGTTATTTACATTGTCACTTTTAGGTTTGTATGGCAATCTTCTTTTCAGTTTGTTGAAAGATTACTTTCTTGTGTTTTGTAGAGTGTGGTTTCCCTCCTTGAGTTGATGTTTACCATTTATCCTTTGTAGGGCAGGGTTTGTGGAAACATATTGTATAAATTTGGTTTTGTCATAGAATATTTTTCTTTCACCATCTATGTTAATTGAGAGTTTTGCTGAGTATAGCAGCCTGGGCTAACAGTTGTTTTCTCTTAGGGTCTGTATGAGTTCTGTCCAGGATCTTCTAGCTTTCATAGTCTCTGGTGAGAAGTCTTGTGTAATTCTGATAGGTCTGCCTTTATATGTTACCTGACCTTTTTCCCTGACTTCTTTTAATGTTCTTTCCTTGTTTTGTGTATTTGGTGTTTTCACTATAATTTGACAGGACGAATTTCTTTTCTGGTCCAATTTATTTGGAGTTCTGTTTGCTTCTTTTATATTTATGTTCATCTTTTTCTTTAAGTTATGGAAGTTTTCTTCTATGATTTTGTTGAAGATATATACTGATCCTTCATGTTGGGAATCTTCACTGTCTTTGATACCTATTATCCTTAGGTTCTGTCTCTTCATTGTGTCCTGGATTTCATGGATGTTTTCGGTTAGGAGTTTTTTGCATTTATTATGTTCTTTTACTGTTGTGTCGATGTTGTCTATGGTATCTTCTGCTCCTGAGATTCTCTCTTCTATCTCTTGTATTCTGTTCGTTATGCTTGCATCTATGACCCCTGATCTCTTTCCTAGGTTTTCTAACTCCAGGGTTGTCTCTTTTTGTGATTTCTTTATTGTTTCTCTTTCTATTTTTAGCTCCTGAATAGTTTTGTTCATTTCCTTTTTCTGTTTGATTGTGTTTTTCTGTAATTCTTTAATGGATTTCTGTGTTTCCTCTTTAAGGTCTTATAGTTCTTTACTTCTGTTCTCTTGTGTTTCTTTAAGGATGTTAACTTCTTTCTTAAAGTCTTCTATCATCATCATGAGAATTGATTCTAAATCTGAGTCTTGCTTTTCTGGTGTGTTGGGGGAATCCAGGGCTTGCTGTGGTGGGAGAGTTGGGTTCTCATGGTGCCAAGTAGCCTTGGTTTCTGTTCCTTAGGTTCTTGCCTTTGCCTTTTGCCATCTTGTTAACTCTGATGTTAGCTGATCTTATTCTGTCTGGCTATGGCTTGTCCTTCCTGCAGGCCTCTGTATTAATACTCCTTGAAGACCAGCTCTCTCTGAGAGGTGTTTGGGTTGGAGTGCTGTGGCACAGGGTCAGCTCTGGGGTGCAGACAGAAACCAGAAGGATCTTGTCCCCATCTGTCCCTTGGTTCCTATGTCCTGATGGCTCTGCAAGGGTCCCTCTTGATCCAGTGAGTTTGAATAGAAGTGGAGGTTTTGCCTATGCTTGAAGGTGTGTGAACACTCCAGGGATACCAGCTCTCTCCTGGAGCTTTGTGGCCCAGGCTGAGGTCTCCAGATCCTGGTGAGCCGTGGTGCTTGTCTTATCCCCACTCATGGCTTTTCCACCCTCCTGGGAGGGTGACTTTCTCCTAGCACTGCTTGTCTATGTAACCCTGGTTGCCCAGGCACAGGTCTTCTGCCATAGATAGAAACCGGAAGGTTCCTGTACCTTACTTTTCCTCCTCGGTCTCTGTGTCCTGAGGGCCTGGGAGAGTAACTTTCTCGTGGTGTTGTTTGGCTGTGGGACCCTGGTAGTCAGGCAGAGGTCTCCTGCCTCAGATGGGAACCAGAGGGTTCCTATGCCCACCTACCTCAGTCCCTGTGTCCCGCAGGTTTGGGGTGGTTCCTGGTGAGCAGTGGTGCTCACCTTGGCCCCACTCCCGGCTTTTCCAAGCTCCTGGGAGGGTAGCTTTCTCCCGGCACTAATTGGCTATGGAGCCCTGTGGCCCAAGCTGAGGTCCCCAGCCACTGCTTCTTTTCTTTGACTAATAATAAAATGATTTTACATTTATTAACCTTAACGTGATGTACATATTAGACAAAGCTTGGGTTTCTGGAAGAAGAGAATGAGATTTGAAGAAAGGAATAAGAAGGGAATATTAGGAAAAAGGAAAATGCAATTGTTGAAGAATATTTCTCTTTACCCATAAATTCACAGAAGGTAGAATAAGAATAAAGAATTATTCCTCAAAGCTCTGAGTGGGTAATCTTTTAGCTACAGGCACCTCAACACTAACATGAGTTAAATGATTTGTTGAAGTGGCGAATGGTTGTAAACACAGTATTTCCTGGGTTTCGATGGCAACAATATCTATATAATTACAAATCACAGCTTCCCTCATGTTCTAATAAACTTCAAATGTGGATGGATATATGGACTAGTATAATGAGATTCATCCATCTTTTGAGACAGAAATCTCTGGCACCCATTAAGAGATGGAAACACTATACTCAGCTAGTTTCCAGCCACTCTCTGGGGCATTCCATTACTTTACAATCTTGCCTTCATAATACATGTAGAAAGTTGTGCACTCCCTCCCTATAATTCTCAGGTCTATGAAACCTTCACTTTCTTTGGTCATCTAATGGTTCTTGAAGACATATTATCATATCAAATGTAATAGTTAACACTATGTATCTGGACTCCATTGGGAAGTACAATGCAATGCTCAAATTAGAGTAAAAAAATGATTTAATTATTCTGCTCTATCCTTTCTGCTGGGGCAGACTGCTAGCTAGTCTGCTCCCATGAAGATACCACATCCTAATGCATCCCAGAAGATCCACTGCGTATATGGCAACTGACATTACAGCCTGAGGCATCCCAGGAGATCTCCTGCGAACAGGACAACTGACACCACAGCCTGAAGGTATGCCAGAAGATCAGCTGCACACAGGGCAACTGAGCAACTGATCAGGGGAGCTTGTCACTCCCCTGAGGACACCACAGCTTGAAGGCATCCCTGGAGTTCCCGTGTACACAGGTCAATTGGTCAACTGACACCACAGTCTGAAGACCTCCCAGGGGCTTTGTGAAATAAAGGGCCATGGATCTAAGAGACTGAAAGCCTCTTCAAAGTTCTGCTGCACACAAGGAAACAGAAGCCACAGTCTGTAGTTCTGCCCCACTCCCTGGAGAACAGCTTCACACAGGACAACAGCTTGACTGCTCCTCTGAAGACCCAACAGTCTGAATCTCCTGCCTCCCAGGAGATCTACTGCAGCCAGAGAAATAGATAAGCAGTTTCTCTGCCCCCTGAAGACCCCTGCCCCACTTGGAAGACCCCACAGGAGGTCTGCCACAGCCAGGGCCACAGGCCTGCCAGGAGACCTGAAGCAACCCAGGGACAAAAGAGGCAGACTCCAGACAGATTCATCCAGACCAGCAAATACCAGAGATAAACAGATGGAGAAAGGCAAATGCAAGACCATAAGCAACAAAAGGCAATATTCGTGGGCATCATCAGAACCTAGTTCTCCCAACACAACAAGCCCTGAATACATCAACATACCTGAAAATCAGGAAGGTGACATAAAATCCTATCTCATGAATATAATAGAGTCCTTTAAAGAAGATACAAATAACTCACTGAAAGAAATTCAAGAAAACACAGGTAAACAAGTAGATGCACTTAAAGAGGAAACAAATAAATCCCTTGAAGAAATACAGAAAAACACAATAAAGCAGGTGAAGGAATTGAATAAAGCAGTCTAAGACCTAAAAGTAGAAGTAGAAACAATAAAGAAAAACAAAGATGGAGACAAACCTGCAAAATGAAAACCAAGGAAAGAGGTCAGAAATTACAGAGGTAATTATCACCAGCAGAATACATGAGATAGAAGAGAGAATCTTAGGTGTAGAAGATACTGTAAAAGAGATTGTCACAACTGTCAAAGAAAATTCAAAACATAAAAAACTCCCAACCCAAAATATCCAGGAAATTTCGGACACAAGGAAAAGACCAAACTTAAGAATAACTGGAATAGAGGGGAACGAGGGTTCCTAGTTCCCTTGATCAGTTGCTCAGTTGCCCTGTGTGCAGCTGATCTTCTGGCATACCTTCAGGCTGTGGTGTCAGTTGTCCTGTATGCAGCTGATCTCTTGTGATGCCAGTTGCCCTGTGTGCAGGAGATCTCCTGGGATGCCTCAGGCTGTGATGTCAGTTGCCATGTATGCAGTGGATCTTCTGGGATGCATTAGGATATGGTATCTTCATGGGACCTGAAAATGTCTTCAGCAAAATCGTAGAAGAAAACTTCCCCAACCTAAAGAAAGAGATGGCTAAAAGGTACAAGAAGCCTATAGAACACCAAATAAATGGGACCAAAAATAATATCCTCTCATCACATAATAATCAAAACACCTAATGCACAGAAGAAAGAATATTAAAAGGTTCAAGGGAAAAAGGCCAAGTAACATAAAAAGTTAGACCTATCAGAATTATACCAGACTTCTCAACAGAGACACTAAAAGCCCGAAGAGCCGGCCAGAGGTCATGCAGACTCTAAGAGAACACAAATGCCAGCCCAGGCTATTATACCCAGCAAAACTCTCCATCCACATAGATGGAGAAAGCAAAATATTCCAGAACAAAACCAAATTCAAACAGTATCTATCTACCAATCCAAGCCTATAGAAGATCCTAGAAGGAAAACTCCAACACAATGAAGGTAACTACACCAAAGAAAAGACAAGATATTAAGCATCTCACAAAAAAGCCAAAAGGAGAGAATCACAAGCATATTAAAGCCACCTGTAAAAACAACCATAACAGGAACCAGCAATCATCTGTCTTTAATATCTCTCAATATTAATGGACTCAATTCACCTATAAAAAGACCTAAGCTAACAGACTGGATATACAAACAAGATCCAGCATTTTGCTGCATTCAAGAAACACATTTCAAGAACAAAGACAGACACTATCTCAGAGTAAAAGGATGGATAAGGATCTTTTAAGCAAATGGTCCCAAGAAACAAGCTGGAGTTGCCATTTTAATATCTAATAAAATAGTCTTTCAATCAAAAGTTATCAAGCATAATGAGGAAGGATATTTCATATTCATCAAAGGGAAAATCCACCAAGAGAAAGTCTCAATTCTGAACATATTTGCCCCAAATGCAAGGGAACACACATTCATAAAAGAAATGTTATTATAACTGAAAACACACTTTGAACCCCACACAATAATAGTGGGAGACTTCAACACTCCATTCTCACCAATGGACAGGTCAATGAAAGATAAACTAAAAAGAGACACAGTGAAACTAATATAGTTTATGAACCAAATGGATTTAACAGATATCTACAGAACATTTCACCCTAAAACAGAATACACTTTCTTCTCAGCACCATGTGGTACCTTCTCCAAAATGGACCATTTAATTCGTCACAATACAACCCTCAACAAATACAAGATGATTGAAATAAGGAAAAGACCAAACATGGCCTTTTCCCATGCATCCTATCAGATCATCATGGCCTAAGGCTGGTCATCAATAACAGCAAAAACAACAAAAAGCCCATATACAAATAGAAACTGTACAACTCTCTACTCAATGGTAACTTCTTGGTCAGGAAAGGAATAAAGAAAGAAATTAAAGGCTTCCTAAAATTTAATGTAAATGTTGACACATAATACCCAAACTTATGGGACACAATGAAAGCAGTGCTAAGAGAAAAATTCATAGCACTTAGTGCCCTGGTAAAGAAACTGGAGAGATCTTACACTAGCAACTTAACAGCACATCTCAGAGGTCTAAAACAAAAAGAAGCAAACATACCCAACAGGAGTAGACAGCAGGAAATAGTCAAAGTCAGGGCCAAAATCAACCAAATAGAAACAAGGAGAATAATACAATGAATCAACAATATGAAAAACTGGTCCTTTGAGAGAATCAGCAAGATAAATAAACCCCTAGACAAACTAACTGAAAGGCTCAGAGGCAGTATCCAAATTAACAAAATCAGAAATGAAAACGGAGATATAACAACAGAAACTGAGGAAATTAAGAAAATGATCAACACTCAGGAGGCAGAGGCAGGCAGATTTCTGAGTTCGAGGCCAGCCTGGTCTACAGAGTGAGTTCCAGGACAGCCAGGGCTATACAGAGAAACCCTGTCTCAAAAAACAAAAAACAAAAAACAAAAAACAACAAAAAAAAGAAAGATAAAAAGAAAAAGAAAAGAAAAAGAAAATTATTAGATCCTACTACAAAAGCCTATACTCAACAAAACTGGAAAATCTAGATGAAATGGATCATTTTGTAGACAAATACTACATATCCAAGTTAAATCAAGAGCAGATAAACTATCTAAACAGGCCCATATCACATAAGGAAATGGAAGAATTCATTAAAAGCGTCCTAACCAAAAAAAAGCCCAGTGCAAGATGGATTTAGTGTAGAATTCTACCACACTTTCAAAGAAGACCTAATACCAATATTCCTCAAACTATTCCATAAAACAGAAAGAGAAGGAACACAACCTAATTCATTTTATGAATCCACAATTACGCTGATACCTAAGTCACACTAGATCCCAAGCAAAAAAGAAAATTTCAGACCAATCCCACTTATGAATATCAATGAGCAAAGATGCTCAACAAAATTATTACAAATTGAATCCAAGAACACTTCAAAACCATCATTCACCACGATCAAGTAGGCTTCATTCCAGGGATGCAAGGTTGGTTCAATATACAAAAATCCATTAATATAATTCACTATATAAACAAACTTAAAGAAAAAAATTACATGATCATCACCATAGATGCAAAAAAAGAATTTGACAAAATACAACACCTGTTCATGTTGAAAGTATTGGGGAGATCAGGAATTCAAGGCCCATATCTAAAAGTAATAAAAGCAATTTACTGCAAACCAATAGCCAATATTAAATTAAATGGAGAGATACTTGAAGCTATCCCACTAAAATAAGGGACAAGACAAGGATGCCCACTCTCCCCATATTGATTCAATATAATATTCAAAGTGCTATCTAGAATAATAAGACAACAAAGAAGCAATCAAGAGTATCCAAATTAGCAAAGACAAAATAAAGGTATCACTATTTGCGGAAGATATGATTAGTGACTCCAGATAGTCTAGGAGAGATCTTCTCCAGTTGATAAACAACTTCAGCAAAGTAGCCAGATATAAAATTAACTCAAATAAATCAGTAGCCCTCCTTTATACAGACAATAAGCAGGCTGAGAAAGAAATTAGGGAAACAACTCCCTTCACAATAGCCACAAATAATATAAAATATCTTGGGGTAACTCTAACCAAACAAGTGAAAGATCGATAATTTCAAGTCTCAAAAAATAAATTGAAGATCTCAGAAAATGGAGAGATTTCCCATGCTCATGCATTGGCAGAATTAACATACTAAAAATGGCCCTCCTACCAAAGGAAATCTACAGGTTCAATGCAATCCCCATCAAAATCCTAAAACAATTCTTCAAAGACATGAGACAAGCAATTCTCAAATTCATTTGGAAAGGTAGAAAACCCAGAATAGTGAAAACAATTCTTAACAATAAAAGTACAGCTGGGGGAATCTCTGACCTCAAGCTATACTACAAAGTAAGAGTGATAAAAACTGTATGATATTGGTACAGAGACAGATACATTGATCAATGAACTAGAATTTAAGACTCAGAAATAAAACCACACACTTACACACACTTGATCTTTGACAAAGAAGCCGAAAATATACAATGGAAAAAAGAAAGCATCTTCAATGAATGGTGCTGTTCTGTATGTAGAAATTGCTGTCTGTATGTAGAAAAATGAAAATAGACTAATATTTGTCACCTTGCACAAAGCTCAAGTCCAAGTGGATCAAAGATCTCCACATAAAACCAGATACACTAATTGTAATAGAAGAAAAAGTGGGAAAGAACCTTGAACTCATTGGCACAGGGGGAAATTTTCTAAACAGAACTCCAATGGCACAGATTCTAAGATAAAGAATTGGTAAATGGGACCTTATGAAACTGGAAAGGTTCTATAAGAGAAAGGACATACTCAATAAGACAAATTGGCAATGTACGGTTTAGGAAAAAAAATCTTCACTAACTCCACATACAATAGAGGGCAAATATCCAAAATATATAAAGAAGTCAAGAAGCCAACCACCAAAAAACCAAACAACCCAATCAAAATATGGGATATAGAACTAAACGGAGCATTCACAACAGCAGAATTTCAAATGGTTGAGAATCACCTAAAGAATGTTCAAAGTCCTTAGTGAGCAGAGAAATGCTTAATAAAACAACCCTGAGATTCCTCCTTATAGCAATCAGAATGATCAAAGCCTCAGGTAACAGCAGGTGCTGGTGAGGATGTGGAAAAAGAGGAACACTCCTCCTTTGCTGTTGGGATTGCAAATTTCTACAACCACCCTGGAAATCAATCTGGAGATTCTTCAGAAAATTGGGAATAGGTCTACCTGAAGACCCAGCAATCCCACTCTTGGGAATATACCCAAAAGATCCCCCATCAGGCCACAGGGACATGTATTTCACTATGTTCATAGTGGCCTTATTTATGATAGTCAGAAGCTGGAAACAACTCAGAAGTCTGACACCAGAATAATGAATACAGAAAATGTGGTTCATTTACACAATGGAATACTACTCAGCTATTAAGAACAAGGGCATCCTCAGTTTTGCAGACCAATGGTTGGAACTAGAAAATATCGTCCTGAGTGAGATAACTCAGACTCAAAACTGCATGCATGGATATTAACCAAAAAAAGTACAGAATACCCAAGATACAGTCCATAGCATTCAAAAGGGTCAACAAGCTGAATTACACAAGTGAGGATGCCTCAGTCCCACTTGGTAGGGAGAAGAAACAATCACAAGGGTGGACGGAGGGAGCGACCAGGGAGGGAAAGGGGCAGTGGTGGGGTAAGCAGGGTGGGGATCATTATCTGATATTGTGTGGGGGGAAAAGGATTGAAGGTCCAAGGGCCAGCAGAAAGAATGGAAACAGGCAACCTTGGGAGTTAGGAGTTTGGGAGAACCCTCCAGAATGTACCTAAGACCTGGGAGGTGAGAGACTCTCAGGACTCAAAGGGAGGGATCCTACATGAAATGCACTATAGGGGAGAGAAGGAACTTGTAGAGCTCATCTCCAGCAGAAAGACAAGGCACAGTCAATTCTCTGACCCATAAATGTTTCTGTCTGAAAGAACTGCAGGGATGGAAATGGAGAAGAGTCTGAGGAAAAGAAGGTCCAGCGACAGGCCCAAAGTGGGATCCAGCTCAAGGGGAGGCCCCAAGGCCTGACACTATTACTGAGGTTATGGAGCACTCATAAAAAGGGACATATAATGACTGCTCTTTAAAAGGCCCGACAAGTAGCTGAAAAAGTCAGATGCAGACATTTGCACCCAACCAATGGACAGAAGCTGCTGACCCCTACAGTTGAATTAGGGGAAAACTGGAAGAAGCTGAGGAAGAGGACGGCCCTGTAGTGGGACCAATAGTCCCAATTAACCTGGATCCCCAAGATCTCTCATACACTGGACCACCAATCAGCCAGCATACACTAGCTGATATGAAGCTCCCAATGCATATATAGCAGAGAACTGCCAGATCTGGGTTCAGTCAGAGAAGATGCACCTAACACTCAAGAGACTGGAGGCCCCAAGGAGTTTCAAGGTCTGGGGTGGCATGTGGGTGGGGACATCCTTGTGGAGACAGGGGGGGATGAGAAGGAGGTATGTGATGTGGAAGAGTTGGAGGGTGGACCAGGAGGAGAGTAAAATCTGGAGTGTTAAAAATAAATGATTATATTTAAGTTGTATATCTAATTATATTTTGAGTATTTGTTTAATACTTTTACTTTTGAAAACTTAATATGAACACAACCTCTGTGTCATTCCCATTTATTCTTCTCCCTCTCAAACTTCCCTTGTTTCACCCTTCCAAATTTGTAATCTCTTTTTCAACTATTGTGTATATGCACATATATACATACAGGATGACCTGCTGAGTCTACTTACCTTTGGTCATATGCAAATGTGTCTAAGTCTGACCACTTGAAGTTAGACATATTATTTGGAGGAAACTGATTCTCTCTGTCCTAGAGGGTTTTGACCACCTTTAGTTCTTTTTTTTTTTTTTTTTTTTTTTTTGGTTTTTCGAGACAGGGTTTCTCTGTGTAGCTCTGGCTGTCCTGTTGGAGCTCACTCTGTAGACCAGGCTGGCCTTGAACTCAGAAATATGCCTGCCTCTGCCTCCCAAGTTCTGGGATTAAAGGCGTGTGCCACCACTGCCCGGCCACCTTTAGTTCTTAATGTAAGAGTGGATCCATGTGGAATTTGCCAGGTTTGTGTTGATATGCTGACTAGGGTGATTCTTATACCAATAATGATTCAGGTAATCACAGTGTTGAGAGAGTGAAGACCATTGAGGAGTGTATCCATAGCTAATGTGAACATCTAGCCCTTCACAAATCACCAGTCAGTAGTGGACAACAATCAACTAACTTTCTCTTTCATCCATGGTAAATTAAAATCTGTAAATATCACTACGTCTAAAGAGATTCATAGCACATATATGCTTAGCAAGAGTAGAAACTGCTGTGGGAGCATAAACTCCTCTAGGAACAATTACAAACTAAGCTTGATGATTTAATGAAGGCTAAGTGCAGACTTTAAGAAAGGATTTCTTAAGACAGTCATATTGTTTCACATATCATAAATACTAGACAATGCAAGTTAAAACTACAGTGAGATACTAACATGCATTTACTAGACATTAGGAGCCCTTCTCTAGTAAGTAAATAAACTGGAGCTCTCAGAAACTGTATTTTAAGGATAAGAAATTACTGCACAAAGTTGGAATCTCTAATTCATTTTGGTTTGCATGTTCCTGATAGCTGAGGATATTGAACAGTATTTTTCAGTAATTTGAGATTGCTATATTGAGAATTCTGGGTCTGTGCCGCCAGGAGTCGGTAGCCATCGAGAACCGGAGAGGGGTACACGCCCAGGAGCCTGGAAAGATCGTGAGTGGGGTTGAGGGGAGCAGCACCTCTCACCCAGACCTGCCCGGATCTGCCGGGATCCGGGGCCTGAGAACCCAGGGACAGAAAGACTCCGAAACTTCAGGATCTCACTTGCAGGGGGAAACCTCTGCCTGGGACACCAGGAGTCGGTAGCCAACGAGCGCCATAGAAAGGCGGAAACCTCTGTCTGAGCTGCCAGGAGTCGATAGCCATCGAGAACCGGAGAGGGGTGCCCCCCCAGGAGCCTGGAAAGGCCGTGAGTGGGGTTGAGGGGAGCAGCACCTCTCGCACAGACCTGCCCAGATCTGCAGGGATCCGGGGCCTGAGAACCCGGGGACAGAAAAACTGTGAACTTTCCGATTTACACCGGTGCCTGGGGACCTCAGCCTGGGCCACAAGGCTCCACGTGAACAGAGAATCCCAGAAGTGCTGACACACCTTTGAGGACAGGCAAAACCACCACTTCTGGATCAAGAGAGACCTTTACAGAACCTTTGGGGCATAGGAAACAAGGGACAGCTGGGGACAAGATCCTTCTGATTCCATTC
>JAPYYD010004989.1:0-12572 GCA_028551405.1 Uromys caudimaculatus | reverse complement strand
GATTGCAAGCTGGTACAACCACTCTGGAAACCAGTTTGGCGGACCCTCAGAAAAATGGACATAATTCTACCTGAGGACCCAGCTATACCACTCCTGAGCATATACCCAGAAGATGCTCCAACATGTAATAAAGACACATGCTCCACTATGTTCATAGCAGCCATATTTATAATAGCCAGAAGCTGGAAACAAGCCAGATGTCCCTCATCAGAGGAATGGATACAGAAAATGTGGTACATTTACACAATGCAGTACTACTCAGCTATTAAAAATAATGACTTAATGAAATTTGCAGGCAAATGGATGGAACTTGAAAATATCATCCTGAGTGAGTAACTCAATCACAAAAGAACGGACATGATATGTACTCACTGATAAGTGGATATTAGCCCAAAAGTTCGGAATACCCAAGTTTCACTTTACAGTAACCGTTAGACTGAGTGAGGTCCCAGATGGAGGAGTTGGAGAAGGGACTGAAGGAGCTGAGGGAGTCTGCAGCCCCATGGAGGGAGCAACAGTGTCAACTGGCCTACCCCCCCCCCCCGGGTCCTCCTGGAGGCTGGACCACCAACCAAAGAATACACATTGAGGGACCCATGGCTCAGACCACATATGTGGCAGAAGAGGGCCTTGTTGGCCATCAGGGGGAGAAGAGGCCCTTGGGCCTGAGGGTTTTAGAGGCCCCAGTAAAGGGGAATGTCAAGGTGGGAATATGGGAGTGGGTGGGCGGGTGGGTGGGAGGTAGAATAGAGGCGGGGGAGGGTGAGGGGATAGGGGGTTTCCACAGAGGAGACCTGGAAAGAGGGAAACATTGGAAATGTAAATAAAGTATCAAAAAAAAAATAATTAAAGAAAAAGATCTACACCTGTTAATCTGTAGCTAAATTTATTACAGACTTTTGAAACCATTGACACCCACAAGCATAAACACAGATCTTTATTGCTGTTTTAAAGACAATAATGATAATAATAGCTAACATTTACTAAACACTGTGTACCAAACTGTGCTCTTAGAATTATATATATATATATAATTATACACACATATATGTGTGCATACACATGTACACACATATATAAAATGCTTTTTATATCACATAGATTGATGAAACATTAAGAACAATATTATAAAACTATGTAGCCTCTGAGCTTTGTCAATATAGTTAATTAGGAGAAAACACATGCTTAACCCTAGCTATAAGTGTATGCTAGGGGAACCAGTTAACCTTCTCCTATCACCATCTCTTCTCTGCTTCGTACTGTGTCTTCTTGACCATAAAGGACTATATCCCTCTGGAACTATAAGTCAAAATAAACTCTTTCTCCCTTAAGTCATCTTTGTTGTGATATCTTATCATGGCAATATGAAAAGCAAATAAGACAAAAACCTGTCAAAGTGGGACAACACACCACCACCACCACCACCACCACCAACAACAACAACAACAATAACTCAGTCCAAACCAGTATGGACTTGCATTCACCAAAGGCACTATTCCTGTATTGGTTGTAAATAATTTGCTTCTAGAAACCTTATCGAGTTTCTTCTGGACATTTTGGGTTTTATTGGCTTAGATTTGTAATTAGACAAAAGCAGGGATCATAGAAAAAAATATCAACACTATTAGAAGTGGTATTGCCCAGTATATTAGATATAAGAAATGGGGTATTTGTCATTTATTAAGGATATTGGGAAACATAAGGAGTCCTGGAGAATCCAACTCAAAGCTAATTTTCTAGGCATAAGATTAAATGTCAAACCACCAACCATCTGTAAATGCTTCTCTACACCCCCTCCACACCAGAAACGACTGGCCTGGGGAATTTGCACTGGTTTTTGCTGCTAAAGCACTGGAAGGAGAGACAGTGTGTGCTCCCTAGACCTTTGCCCTTGTCATGTATGCTTCTAGTCTTACATTCTCCAAATGTAAGTGAGTGCTATCAATCCAGCCTCCATGAAGCTTTTTTTGAATTGACTGTAGATTTTCCAAGTACACCATGGCGCAAGCATATTTCTCTAACTTGTTCCTAGGTACAGTCTAGATCACATGCCTCATTATGAGTACCTCTGGTTGAGAAATTAAGTATTGAACTTCTACAGAGAAAGAGAATTTTGGCAAGATTCATGAAGTATGGCAAGCCCAAACATATTATGAAGATTAATCCATCAGTTGTACCCATTAGTCTTTTCCAAGTTCGTAGTCTCTTTTTCTGTAATTGTTGTTACACAAACATACATGCTCACACAAACACAGGCCAATAGGTATTGGTTTGAATTGTTAACAGTTCATTTACAATTTTATCTTTATTTGGGTATGTAAAATATCTCATTTCTTTCTTCTGGGTATCCTATTGTATTTGGAGAGGCACCAGTGCTATTTTAGAATAGTTTTCTCACATAGA
This sequence comes from Uromys caudimaculatus, assembly GCA_028551405.1. Lineage (NCBI taxonomy): Eukaryota > Metazoa > Chordata > Mammalia > Rodentia > Muridae > Uromys > Uromys caudimaculatus. The sequence goes on along the minus strand of JAPYYD010004989.1, from coordinate 10,169 downwards.
ATTATAAAAGTATAATTTTAGTATGTTTACCTTTTCTTGAAATATAACTATTTTCTGAAGAAGAAATGATTGGGAAAATAATAAACATAAAATTTTGAGTAATCTGAGTGTTTTGACTTGCTGATGGCAGTTTCAACAGTTGTAATACAAATGGTCAGTGGTTTTCCAGTTTTAGTCAATTTTATAAATACTTTTCCAAGTACAAAAAGACAAGTTTGTACTTCCTAAATAGTAGATATCTTAATCATGAAAATGTGCATTGTAATAGGTTTATTGAGTGATGACTGACATAATAAACCACAGAGATCTAACATGGATATAAGTTTTGACCTCTCTGTGCATTTATGGTATATACTTACAGTCATAACCAGGGCTGTAAACACAGTCACCACCCTCAGAAGGTTCCTTGTACTTTTTGTGGTGCCTCTCTTCTGCCTTCCCCCTCCAATCCAAACTTATAGGTCAATTTGAATTTTGTAAAATTTTACATGGATGATGACAGTAATTCTCCATTATGTCTCATCTTCTTTTCCTCAGTATAATTATTTTGAAAATTGTCCATGTTGTTATCTATGTCAGCAGTCATTTTTGTTGGATAGTATTTTATTATATCACATTTCTATATCATATTTTGTTTATCTGTCTACCTATTGATAGACACCTGAGTATTTCCAGCAGCTCTTGAAAAGCTGCTATGAGCATTTGCATACACATCTTTATAGGCATGCTGGCACCATGGCATCAAGACTTTTGGCTAAGAAAATGGCTTGAAAAAATGTACTCACCTTGTATGATGAAGCTGTAAGCTTCCAGAGTATAGGTTTTTGCCTAATGCAGGGTGTTGAACATAACTCAGTAGCTTGGCTTTGGACTTACTGGGTTTAAAGTGTCAGTTAGAAATATAGGTAGAGATTTGGGGTACGATATTTTGCAATTGAGTCAGAAGTTTCAGTGTGAAGTCTAAATGAGATACAAATTTGAGTGTTGTAAAATATTTATTATTTAAACTCATGGTGCATGACTAATGATCATTCAGAGATAAGCACTTAGATATTATAAACTCTTTAGTTGGTGAACATGTGAACTTAAATGGCAAAATGACCTTGACAATGTAATTGAGAATCTTAAGATGGGAATATAATCATAGATTATTCCATTGTGTACAGTTTTATAACAAATATTCTTATAAGGCATAGGCAGGGGAGGGAGAGAGAGAGAGAGAGAATATATTAGTTTAGACAATGTGTTCAGGGTTCCCAGTATAGAGCTAAGCTTGCTTGCAAGTCTATGTGATAGAATTATTCACCTTTTTTGATACTATACTCAAACTCCTTCAGATCCTCAGCCCTTTAAGATGACTTGTCCTGACCACATCTCTCCCCTACACAAACTGAGCAAGTCTCAACCAGATCTCTCATCCTGCTCTTTTGGCAGATAGATATGCTTCTACTTCTGTTTATATTTATAAAATAATTTTTAATAAATACATTTTCACATTTTGGCTAAATACATTTTTAAAATGTGAATTCTAGCTAATTGTGGTTTGGGAGATTATATTCAATATTAAGCCTTTGGTTCTTTTTTTTTTTTTTTTTTTTTGTCAGTGGAATTCAGGCCTGAATGATTCTTATTAAAGCATCTAAACCCTTTAATACCTCGCCAGAAACTTCCCTAATTCTCCTTTACAAAATGGAAAATGAAAAACAAAGCAACAAACAAAAAGGCCAGAAACAAAACTAAAACAAAGCATTCAAAACCATTAGCAATGAAATAATTACAAAATGTTGCCATTAAGTTTAACAAAATTATTTCTATCAGTTGCTTGATTAATATATTCGATTTTTTCACTGCTGTGACAAATACTGTCACAAAAGCAATTTAAGAAAAGGAAAATTAATTTTGTCTCACAATTGGAATGAATGTACAGTCCACTATGGTAGGAAGGCATGCTGTGGGAATGTAAGGTGGCTGGCCATGTTGTGTCTACATGCAAGAAGCAGAGCGACAGATGCTGGTGCTCACCCAACTGTGTTATTCCTATCCCAACCTTCAGTCTGGTCACCCAACCCACATTTGGGTTTAGGATGCATCTTCCTTCCTCAGTTAAACTTTTCTTGAAACATTCTTACTGTTAATACATGAGCCTCCTTACTATACTCAAATTGACAATGAAGACTAGACATGACAGTTGGTTATTTCTTATTTAGCTTTGTGTCAAAGACCTAGCTGTTGCCCAGAGACATAAACCCAAAACTCCACGAGCCAGTGATTCTGCAAGACAGTTACTCTCACATCTCAGTTCAGCTGCAAGAGATCTCAGTTCAGCTGCAAGAGATCTCAGTTCAGCTGCAAGAGATGAAATGTGAAATGTATATAATGGAAAAAAGAAAGAGCGAAGAGTTTTATTTTCAGGCAACCCTTACATAACTTAAGCCTAGGTCTTCAGATCTAGGCTGTTCCTTCCAACTGTGGCAGGCCTCCATAGAACACATTCACATGTCATAGATTCTGGCTGGGGTCTGAGTAACGTCTCTGGAGGCGCTTTCTAATGTCCTCAGTGGACCTCTGACCACACCGTGAATCCTGGGGCCAGGAAGGTCCCATAAAGGCAGATTAACACTCTTGGGAACAGGCCAGCTGCACCAAGGACCACATAGTAGGTTGGAAGTGATCTTTGGATCACTTCCTGTGTCACCAATGCTTCAAGCACAGCCAAGGTCAAAGCCCCAGTAGGCTCCAGAGACACTACTCATGGCTTAGTGGGAGTAAAGTTCTCTACACACCTCTCCTGCACAAGGACACAAAGATGAATGGCCAGCAGAAAGGCATGGCCACTTCTCTCTGCAGACTGCATACAGGGCGCTTTGTGTTCATGACGATTGCAATACTTCCCTTCTGGCAGAGGGAAGCCTGCTTCTCCGGAGCTGCGGAAAGTAACGCTTGTTTCTGAATTGGTCGGAGTTCAATCTCAATTATGTCTGGAAACAACACACGTCCCTTTCCCCCTTCTGTATGACTGCAGTGTTAATTTTCAAGCAAACGCGTGCAAGTTGAAGTTGAAATAGCCACACAACATTGACATTTATTGGGCACTCCCTGTGGAGCCTTCCTGGCAGTGTGGTCACAGAAGGTGTTGCCTCTGCACTGGGGGCTTAGAGGCTCACTCTTTCCAGACTTCATGTACCACCCTAGAGCTAGGCTAGAGGAGCTTATTTGAACAGGATCTCATTCAAATCTTCCTCTACTCCACCCACACAGAGAGGAATTGCAGTTTTTCCTCTAGTAGTACAGAGCTGGTACCCAGGACCAACAAAAGATGCTGTAATATAATTTGCTGCCATTTATTACAGGGATGGGTGGGTACTTGGGGTTTTATACTTACATACTTAGCCAGCTGTAAAATAAAAGTAATCTCTTTCACATTTTAAGTTCAGCATTTATTGCCTATTTGAAAGTCTTAGTGTTTCACTTGACCGTGTTTCTGAATTCCTTCACATACTTCTAAAACACATTGCATATAAAACGTGATCGGATGGAGAATCGAGTGCTGGTTATTTTTTTTTTTTTTTGGAACCACACAACACAACAGGCAGGAGACGCACCTGTTTCCGGGATCCACACATGCTCAGCTTGGGTGTGTTGCTGAGTCTGCTTGTGCAGCTGTTGTTTTATCATAAGAATACTGCTGTATTTATGTAGTCTTAAGCCTTGTGAACTCTGAAACTTGGACGTGTTAAATAAAGGTAGGTTCTAAACCTCTGTCTGGACTGCTGATAGTAGCAGGACTAAAAATGTAGTACTGACTCCCACATAGCAGCACTGATCCCAACAGGAGGAAGTGTCTCAAGCAGCACACAGTTCAGCAGACAGCATGTGCACCGGACTATGCAAAATTAATGATTAACTGCATGCCAGTGCATTTGTCAGGGAACAGTACGGCTCTTTAAGGGGCTTATATAGTCTATGAAAGAAATTAGCTCATGAGAGGGATTCATCAGGATAAAAGAACAAACTTAAGTAGAGGCTTGACGTATCCTGCTTTTCTCACAGGGCAGAAAGTTAAACATAAAGGACTCCTTTTTATAATGTGAGGACCTGACTCTGAAGTTGAGCAGATCATCCACTTGTTAAGACAAGACATGAACATTCTTGTTATTCCTTAAAGGAGGAGGGGGTGGTGTGCACTCAGTTTGAACTTTGAATGTACCAGGATGGAGGGGGGAATTATCCAACAATTATCCTAGACACTGAAGACCATGAAACCAAAAATTATTATGAAAGTGACAGCCAAGAAGTAAATAGGACTGGGTGTTCATAATTCATGATCTCCTTGGATCGTATGAACTTTGAAAACTCCAGACTCTCTCATCCAAATTCACAAGCGAAGCTGGAGTAGGCATGGGTTGAGTGTTAGTAACCTTGTAATTTATACAAGACATGTATCAAGAAATATAATCTCCCAGCACAGCAAGTCAAATTGAACTTCATAATGATATTTTCTTTACTTAATCTGAAGTCTCTTCCAGAATTCCCATGGTGGTTCTGTACACTCATGACAGTAGGAATCCAGGAACCTCTAAGAAGAAGGTAAACCCTGCAGTGTTCATTTAACTGAAGATGCTCTGACATTGATATGATGTGCTTTACCAGCTTACTGGGGCTTCCAGAATGCAATCATCTAACATGACCTGGCAACTGTGTATCAGGAGTCAGTCCATAAATTGTAACTGGGTTCTCAAGGAATTTACAGGCTAATGGATACATTTTCCTCCCTCCCTCCAGGTCTCCCTCCCTCCGTCTTTTCCTTCCCTCTTCTCCAACCTATGCAGGTCAGAGAAAGTAGAACTGAGAGCCTGAGAGACAACTTAGTGCCTAGGAGTACTGAGTGCTCTTGCAGAGGACCTGGGTTCACTCCCATCACTCACGAGGCAGCTCACAACCATCTGTAACTCCAGTTCTAGCTGATCCAATGCCCTCTTCTGACTTCTGCTGACACTGTGTGCATGTGGCTTACATACATGGAGACACATAAAATAATTAAATGTAAAAAAAAGATGAAGAAAATAGAGTTGTGAGGAGGAGGGTATGTTAACAGAAACCAAAAAAAAGGGAAGGAAATGCTTTGGCTTTTGCTTACATGCAAGTTCTCTGTGAACTGGCTGAAATCTTGTTATCTGTCATTTGGCCCTTGGTCCCACTTTCCCCCCCCCCCCCCCCGCATCTGGATTGTATCAGTCAGAGAGGCAGACTTCTGTGCTGCTTCTCTGTGCGTACTGTCTTCATAATTACTTTCTTCTTCCTGAAGTTTCTGAAAGTAACCCTCCGACACACATTTCTCTGCGTCCTCGCCGCCTCCTTCCATATTAAATTTAATTTCCTTTCATCTTTATCAGTTGTTTAATGACTGCATTCTTTTCTTGCATTTATGTTTCTTTTGTTTTTTATTTTGTTTTTTTTTTCTTTTTTAAAAGAAAACCTATTTTAAGCTTCTTGGGGACAGCATGTGTGTCTGTGTCTCTGCATGTCTATAAATTAGATATTTAATTAAGGGTGAAGATCAAGTACTTTATTTCTTTTGAATCAGTTTGAGTGAGTTATTGCCCTTTTTAGTTTCAGATGATGGAAGCATCTTCATGTAAGAATGAAATAACTTCGTTATGGTTTCTGAAACAAGCAGCCCTGCTACCAAATCTCATTTCCTGAAGCTCTCTAACTCTGTTCCTGAGATTGCCAAGCTTCAGGGTCTGTCTCCTTATTTGGGCCAAGACAGAAGGACAGGGGGTTAGATGCTGCCTTAATCTAACACATCTGCTTTGCCCTCTCTGTATCTACAGTAGACAGCTGTCCTCTGTAACATGAACACGGAAAGTGATACAGTACAGGAAATGATCTTCTTAGACCTATGAAAACTTCTATTTTGAGTATTTGAATAGACAACCTAAGGGGTATCTTTTCACAGGCAGTTGCAGGGACAACTCTTGGCATATTTGCCAAATGCCACAGTCAAGAATAGAGCAGAGAGGCTGAAGAAATGGCTCAGTGGTTAAAAAACCTATTCTCTTGCAGAGGACCCAGGTTCAATTTCCAGCACTCATATGGCAGCTCACAACTGTCTGCAATTCTAATCCCAGAGCATCTGATGTCCTTTTCTGACCTCGATGGGCACAAGGCACAAATGTGATGCACATATACATGTAGGCAAGACACTCACGGAACTCATGCACATAAAAAACAAATACATGTTTAAAAACCCCAACAGTGTAGTGCAGGGCTAGCTTATTGCTGCAGGGATGGGCAAATAGGAGTGCATATCTGAAGAAATAACTCCAAATTTTGGGAAACACATAATCTGTTAACTCTTTAAAAACTGACTCCAAAACTAAGTTTTGTTTGATAAGATGTTAAGAAAAAAATAAAAGCAAGAAACTATTGAGAGAATTTCATGTAAAATTATTTCAACAAATAATAATCCCTAAAATCTGATACAGCTTACTTTCTGGGAAATGTAATCAATTGTCCTCGTTGTACAAACACTCTAAGGATGCTGTGGTGGAGCACTGCTAATCCACAATTGGCCATGAGGAATCCTTGGCCTGGACCACGAAGAAGAGCTTTAAGCAATGTTCCTCTCATCAGCTTGCTACTTGGGAGAATGGACCCTGGTTTGTTTCAGAGTCTCATACAAGATCCTTCTACTGAACAAGTAGAGAACCCCCCCACACACACACACACATGAAACACTCATAACGAGGAAAGACAGATTCAGGAAAAGTGGGAGAGGGTGTAAAGCTACCCTCCATACCTTTAAGAGCTGACAGTTCGGAGTCTGTAGAGATGACGTGGCCAAACTTCTGCACCATGAAGTTTAGACTCAGTCTTCAGAGACTTGTAGACTCCTACCATGTGTCCTTTGCTTTTCAGACAAATGTGTCGGTAAATGCTTTGGAAGGAACACTGTGACAGTGGCTGTGAATGGGAATAGGTAAACAGCACACAGTTAACTCAAGGTGGCAGGGGAATGTTTTGAGTTTATGTGTTTTTGTGTTCCTATGCTGGGTGAAGTTTCCCACGTTCATCTTATTTTTTCTCAAACAAAATGAACATAGGAAAACATGAGAAATGTATGCTATGTTTGAATGGTTCCACAACATAGAAGTAAATTTTTGTCCTCAAAACTATATAGTAAAATTGGCTCCACCTACTTTTCTGAACTGTAAGTTCAGCAGACAGTACACATAGCTTCAGCTACTTCAAGCCTGAGTAGAGTCTGCCCCTTTGCAAACCAGACCCTGGATGTGAACACCATCTGACTTTTGATGTCTTGACAGACCCATGCCACACCTCTAACACTGTAACCTTGAGATGTCTACACATCTCCCAGGCTTCTGCTACCTTGTAGGTTTGCTACTTTCTCAAGTTCTGTGGTCCAAATCATAAAGTCCATTGTCCTAGATGTGAAGCTCGCAAGGTCCAAAGAGTCACCTTATAAAAAAAATCAACAGCCTCCTGCTGTGCTTGGTCACTGTCTGGGTGTAGTGGGGAACAGAAACTGCAAGAGGGAAGTATGTGTGTGTGGTCGTGGACCTAAACTCATCCTTTGTGGTCACCGTGGGCCCGCTATGTATTATGAAAGGTTGTATTTTCTGAAAGATGGCTCTCATCACACAGGCTGGCGCTAACCACGTCTACTACCCCTTTGAACCATAGTTCTACCATTGGATTAGCTCTAGAAGTACAACATGGATTATTTGAACTGTCTTTATACATTTATTAAACTTTCTAAGTTCTAGTATATAAATGCTATTTATTTCTTACTTCAGCCACAACAAGAATATATGTCCATGGATTCTACCTCTTCTTGCTTTTGGTTAACTGTAAGCAAGCTGCTGGAACTGTCTTCATTTGTACCATGTATGAAATGGGAGCAGTAGCAATTCAAGTTGTTGTCAGAATTCAATAGGATTAGATAGATAGCTGGCAGAATCAAAGCAGTTCCAAGGGTATTATGCTCAGTAATGTTGTGTTGTAGTCAGTACCGCCTCATTGGCCTGCTTCACATTAAATCTAAGTAACAAATGAGCTTTGGTTGAGCAACTGTTTGAGGTTTCAACTTAGGATGAGCAGAAACACAGTTTTCTATAAAACTGAGCATTGATTATGCGAATTACTTGTAATAGCTTCATCCTGAGAGATTCGTATGGCCCTCTTATGATACAGCAGGCTTGTAAAAGAGAACCGTTTGCTGTGTCAGGGGAGCAGGTGTTGTATGATTTCCAAAGGCAGTAATTGAAATGAATATTTACTTTGAGTATCTCATAAAGCAATGTTTGAGCCCAGGTGGAAAATACTGTCAAGTCTTTCCTCAGCTGCTCGTTCTTCCTTGGGTCTGTTTGATACTCTCCGCTTTTGATACTCTCCGCTTTGATGGCACTGCCCTCATCGATCACTCTTTTTTCTCCTCAAAGAGTCCCTTTCTTCCCTTCTCTAGGTTCACTTCTCTCTGCCTTGGCATTTCTGGGTTCTGCCACTTAGCTGAAAAGCACCAGCCTGTCACTGGGCAGTGAGGGTATCTGCATCTTCTGCACACAGGCAGTTACCGCACGAAGGCTTTTCTTTCTCACATACACTGCCACCATTAGACTTCAATCACTTTTCCCAGCAGCCCCAGCCCTGGAACAGATAGATCTTTCACTACACAGGGCGGGCTATGGGGCTAGTATAGCTCCAGGCAGGATTTCTCTCCTGTTTAGCATTGGAGATAATCTCAGGCAGCTACAGTGGCTGGTGAAGATCAAAGGTTTTGTGCCTGCCTGAGGTCAGGATAACACTTGCTTTGCAAGCCTGGAAGCCCTAACCTTATGTCAGCAGATGTGAGAACATGGCTTTCTCTTTCAAAAAGTTTTAGCAAAAGATAGTAAACAAAAATCAAATCTTTCTGAGGCTTTTTTTGTATCAAATGACTGATTTTGTGATTTTTTTTCTCAAAACATTTTTTATTTTATTTTTTCTCTATTTCCATTACTTTTTCAATTTTTTAAAAAATTTTCTGATACTTTATTTACATTTCCAATGTTTCCCCCTTTCCAGGTCTCCTCTTTGGAAACCCCCTATCTCCTCCCCCTCCCCCGCCTCTATGAGGGTATTCCCCCTCCCCCTCCCACCCCCCACCCACTCCTGTCTTTCCCCCTTGACATTCCCCTTTACTGGAGCCTCTAACACCCTCAGGTCCAAGGGCCTCTCCTCCCCCTGATGGCCAACAAGGCCCTCCTCTGCCACATATGTGGTCCAGTCATGGGTCCTTCGATGTCTATTCTTTAGTTGGTTGTCCAGCCTCCAGGAGCACCGGGGGCGTCAGGCCAGTTGACACTGTTGCTCCCTCCATGGGGCTGCAGACTCCCTCAGCTCCTTCAGTCCCTTCTCCAACTCCTCCATCTGGGACCTCACTCTCAGACCACGGGTTACTGTGAAGTGAAACTTGGGTATTCCAGACTTTTGGGCTAATATCCACTTATTAGTGAGTCATACCATGTTCCTTCTTTTGTGACTGAGTTACTCACTCAGGATGATATTTTCAAGTTCCATCCATTTGCCTGCAAATTTCATTAAGTCATTGTTTTTAATAGCTGAGTAGTACTCCATTGTGTAAATGTACCACATTTTCTGTACCCATTCTTCTGCTGAGGGACATTGAGTTGTTTCTAGCTTTTGGCTGTTATAAATATGGCTACTGTGAACATAGTGGAACACGTGTCTTTATTACATGTTGGAGCATCTTCTGGGTATATGCCCAGGAGTGGAATAGCTGGGTCCTCAGGTAGTATTATGTTCATTTTTCTGAGGGTCCACCAAACTGATTTCTAGAGTGGTTGTACCAGTTTGCAATCCCATCAGCAATGGAGGAGTGTTCCTCTTTCTCCACATCCTCACCAGCATCTGCTGTCACCTGAGTTTTTGATCTTAGCCATTCTGACTGGTGTAAGGTGGAATCTCAGACTTGTTTTGATTTGCATTTCCCTGATGACTAAGGATGTTGAACATTTCTTTAGGTGCTTCTCAGCCCTGCAGATTTCCTCAGTTGAGAATTCTGTTTAGCTCTGTTCTCCATTTTTTGATAGGGTTATTTGGTTTTCTGGAGTCTAACTTCTTGAGTTCTTTGTATATGTTGGATA
>JAPYYD010004988.1:0-12573 GCA_028551405.1 Uromys caudimaculatus | reverse complement strand
AGGTGGAATTCCCTCATAGAGGTAGGGATGGGGAGGGGATAGGGGGTTTCCAAAGAGGAGACCCAGAAAAGGGGAAACATGGGAAATGTAAATAAAGTATCAAAAAAAAATTCTCTAGTACCAAAAACAAGAAACCTCCTTTTAAATAGTTATCTGGGCTAGGCCAGGTGAATCCCCAAACAATATAGATTATAGATATAGCTCTTGGTTGTCTTTCAGGGGTTGAGTCTAAGCCCCTATTGCCAAAGAAACTTTTAGAATCAATGGCCAACATGACAAGATATCCATATTGATGCAACAAGTGGCGTTCACATGTTGGAGGTAACTAAATGCTTTCTAATTGGAATTAAGGCCTATTTAACAGCAGGGAAATCATGCCTGTTATGTCCATTTCTAATTGGTTAAATGGCTAACTCTCAATGGATGTGATTACACCACTACTTATAATTAAAGTGCTACAGAAGAAATAAATGGAGGGAAGTAAAATATCATCCATGATCCCATAGCTAGCATTAGAATGTTTCTGAAGTATTTTGTGTAAATTTAAGGAATTTATTGTCACATAGATTACCCTCCCCTTGAGACACAGACACAAAATTATCTCACAATTATGTTTCTGTCTTCACTTTGCTTTATGAAGAAATCCATAAGCACATAGGGACAATTCACCTGCAAAGACCACCAGGGAGGAGAAGGAAAAAAAAGATAAAGAAAACACGAGGGCTGTTACATAAATGAATGATATCACTAGGTTAGAAAGAACATAGAAGTGAGTAGCCAGAGAGCTGCTTGTTGACACATGTAAGGTTTTTTAGTTCTGTCTTAATTCATGTTAAAATCCACATAGAATGTGGAATTGAGACTTGGTGGAGCAGGTCACTGGATAAAATAAGCCTCATGTGAGGAAGTTAATAATGTGACCTAAATTGCAAAACTTTATTTCCCACATACCACAGTCACTTCTTTAGCATGTGACATGCAAGGAGTGGAAAGGAGAACAAGGACCTGTGTGCACTTGCGTTTGTATTTTATTGTGTATATTCATCCAAGCCCATATTGTGTGCAGCAAAGCATTATTGCCTGTATTCTTATGTGGCTAACATGAAGTAGTCTAAACATCATTTTACTCTTGTGTTTGCATCCTAAAGAGCCATTTCATAGTTGGTCTGTCCATAAAGATCAATTTGATGCAGAAATGATGCATGTGTTTCAGGAAATACTAGATGATTCACATCACAGGTACATTTCAAATAATGCTGGATTATGAAAATTGTAAAACTAAGAGGTATGTGAGGACAAATCAACTACTGTTTTTGCTTTGATTTTGGTGGCTCTTCTTTAAGCTTTCCATCATTAAATCAGAGACATGTTTTAATGATTTACAAAATATCTTTACATGTCATATTTCTTTTAATGAAACAGCATATCATGTGGCTTAGGGTCATCAAAAACTCACTGTGTAGCTGAGGCTGATCTTATACTCCTGATCCTTCTGCCTCTACCTCTCAAAGGCTGACATTATAGCTAAGAGTTAGCACACTAGTTTATACATGCCATATTATTTTATTTAGCAACATGAACATGAGGTAAAAATTCTGGATTAGAAAGAAGAATATCTATCTCTAGAGATGAATAAACTGAGAGGTGGTACTTTTTGTCAGGGGTACACATGCAATCTGCCATAAACTCTAGACACTTCCAGGACACTAGGTCTAGGTTAACTCACATTGCCATGCTGTTTTAGAGGTTCTTCATTTGTTGGTTTTGTGCTCTTTCTACTAGTTTTCATTTTCGTGCCTTTTAATTTTGCTAATTATTTTTGCCTTCTTTCATTCCTTATGTGGATGCTGATGTGGGGAAAATATTTCAAATTGTCAACCTTAACTGTTCATAGAGAACAAAGATAGTGACTAGTGTGTTTGTATAAGGATGTATGATTGTAAGAGATGGAGAATGCAGGACATTGCATTCAAGTGAGAGCTGACAGACATTAGTACTTCATGGGGAGAAGTCAAGTACAGAACCTCAATCTTTACACTGGTTACTAATATGAACTGGCATCATAGAATATAGATTCTACCAAGCCTTTTAAAGACAGAGTCTCACTTGTGTAGCCCTCAAATGCCTTACATTTACTGTATACATAACACTGATATCAAATTACAAAGTTTGCCTCTACTTCCCAAGTTTTGGGATTAAAGGCATGTATCATCATACCCATATTCTTCCAATTTCTTTCTTCTTAAAAATGTTACTTTCATTATTTTAAGTTATGTGTCTCTGTATATGTTCATGTATAGGCATAGACATGTGAGTACAGGTGCTGATAGAGAATAGACATGTTAGATACTCCTGGAGCTGGTATTACGGGCAGTTGTGAAACTCCTGATGTGGATGCTGGGATTGAATTCTTGTCCTGTGGAAGCGCAGCATGTACTCTTAACTGCCGAGTCACTTCTCCACCCCTCTACTCATCTCTTGATGCATACAGATGTCTTTTTCAGAAGTCATGACTCTAACCACTGATTAATAATAAAACCATAAGTCATCCAGTTGAAATCAGTTTCTTTGATTTTGTACATTAATCATGGAGGGAAACTTACATGCTACTTGCAAAATGATTCTACCTCAGGGGATTAATTGTCAGTGGTTTGGCTACACTTCTGAATGTTGGTAATCCATTAGCAGCCATGGTATCTGCAAGCTCTGTGTACCCATGTTCATGAAAGGATAACTTTGGAGAAACTATTTACTTTGTCATTATTCTCTCTGCAATTTGAATAGGCTGCTTAGATGTGAAAGGTATGCTTTGGTTATGATGCTGCATCATGAATAGCTTTGCATGGTAAACAGAATTAAAGAGAATTATCATGTTTTTCCACCAATTTACATTTTCCACAGAGAGCAAGCACTTTACTAAATCAACTGTGGATAAGTAATAACTAGTATTAGCATAAATATTAAATATAAATAGGATATAATTTAGAGCAAAATTTAGGGAACTACAAGTACCTGGGTATAATCAGACATATTCTTAATCTTTGTTACAAATTTTAATCTTTTTACATGTTTTGATTTCAACTTTAATGAGAAAACTACTGAACTTTTTTCCTTACGTATGTGCATCATGTACTAGAGCTCTAGCCTTGTATTCAGCATTCTAGGTATATTCTGTAGTGGCAAATGCTACTGAGTGGGAAATTACAATATTTTTATTTGATTTCATGAAAATAACACAGTGTATTATTAATTTCAACAAGTTTCTTTCTTTAATACTATGATTTCATATGGTGCTGTGAAGTTAAATATTACTTCTGTGCACACTACAAAATTGGTTCCTCAATTCCTTGCACCTACCTGATTTTCTGTTTGAATATTTCATTGATTTCTCAGATTTACTATGACCAAAATGGAAATTTTGATTCCTCTATCACCACCTCAGTCTTCAGTATTTTTAAAACATCTTTTAGCAAATGGAATCACCACCAATCCAGTTGTTTACTTTCTAAACTTGGGAATCACCCTTGAGTTTTATCTTTCTGCCATTTGCTATCCTCCATATCTAATGTGTAGTATATCATATGATCTTTACGTCTAAAATATAATTTTGTCTACTTTTGTAAATATCCAGTGCCATCTCCTTGGTTCTAAACCAGGAGTCTGTGTTGCTTGGACTATGGTAATACCTTTGTACTTGTGTTTCCTTCCTTTATCCTTGCTCCCTTAAACTCTACTATTCTTGGAGAATATTTTTATCCTTAATTTATAAACGAGTCCATTTTGATATCCTTATTGAAAACCTTTAAAGATGTCCTGTAACAAAAAATTCAGTTTTTCCTCATGAAAAGTAAGTTGTATATGATCTAGTTCACCTTTGTATCTATTAGCAAAATGAACATTCCTGTCTCAGGACTACATTGTAACTACTATTCTTTCCCAAAATCTCATTTTCAAGTTCTTTTGGAAGGTTCTGAGATTAAAATTTGCCTTTGACTGAATCATCCTGTAGTAGAGTTTTCCATATTGCAAGCTAACTAAAATGTGAAGTTACCTGAATGGCTTGTCATTAGAGAGATTATACTTCCAAATTGCACATGATTTTACTGACTGGTTTCTTAAAATAATATGTACACTTTTTCATTCACCAAATGCAAATTCTTTTTGATAAAGGTGGGATCAAAATGTCACTGAGTTCCTTAATAGGCTGGAAGGATATTTTTTAAACTAAATAATTTTTTTAAAAGCTTAAACACACGTTGAAACAAAAAATCTACTTTATCTTAGAAATACTTAAAAACAATATATTTTAAGATACCAAATATTTGAAATTTCTTCTCTAACTAGAAATTGGATAGATTGTGTTGACATGGCAAATAAATCTTGAAATCTTATAGTCTGAATATAGTAAATGTTCATTTCTCTTCTATATAAGCCTGATGTGGTTTGGGTTTCTCATATCTCATACCATCTGGAACTTGTATCCTCTTCTGACACCATTTTAGCACCTAATGATTCATGTTGATTTTCATAAAAATAATAGCCCCCAAAACAGTACACTTGATCCCAACACCAATAGATATGTATACTAAAAATTGAATTAAATAAATTTAGATAGGTATAGTTTAAAAAGCCAGAAAATACAAATTCTATTGGAAATGATGAATAATACATCTGCACAGATCCAAAAGAACTTTATTAAGTTATATTTTACCTAGTAATTTTAGTATTATTTTTTCGAGAGATAGACAACAAGAACATTGATTCCTCATGTACTGATTCAGTTTCCAGTAACTAATAGCTGTAAAAGAAATTGAAGATATAGCCTAAAAGGAAAATGTTTCTCTGAAAATAGCAATTTTTATGAAATCTTTGAGGAAAAACAGATCATCTCTATGTTATATTAACAGTTTTAGAGGTAAAGAAAAAATACCATCATACTCAAAATGGATTCAAAATGATTCAAAATGATTCAAAATGGAACTGTGGACTCATTTCAAGTGTCATAAAATAGCTTAAACTCACTGACTCCATTCTGTCATGCCAGACTTAGGTCAAAGCTTTCTAGACTTAATGCTACAACAGAAATTCCATATCTAGAGAAGGTTGAACAGGATGCTTCATACTAACCTGAATTAATAAGCAGGGGGTAATTCTAGGGCCAAGATCACAATGAAGATTAAACCAAGGGAAGGGAGTCTAGAATTAGTATTGTTTTAAGCTTCTAAGAAATTATTGATTCTGAAAAATAGGAAAATGAGAGGCTAAGAAACTAAGCTTTTGATAGACTCAATGAAATCAGTAAATTAAGAGCTTAATTTAAGAGCAGATTAAAATAACTGAAAAGAAAATTAACAAAGAGAAGATAATTGTGTAGGAAAAAATCTATTACAAAAGTACTAAGGACCATAAAAGGGAACATGAATGAAAGTAAGAGTTTCACATATGTGCGATTGGAATATCAGAAACACAGAAGTAGGAAGAAACAATATTTAAGAAGAAAATTAGATTTTTCTAAAATCAAGGAAAGACAGTGAACCACAAATTCAGGAAGTCTCATACAACAAAATCAGGGATTTTTCCTATATTCACATTATAGGCAGAGTTCTGACTACAAAAGACAAAGTGAATATATTAAAAACTGACAGAACTAAAAAGTATGTTTTTACTTATTAGGGGGAAAACTGTCAAAGAAACAACAGAATCCAGAAGTAAACAAAATGATACATTTTTAAAAGTCTAATTAAACCACCTGGAAACTATTAGAAATTATAAGCACTCAAAGAGATGATCTATGGATCTTGGGGGAAGCATTGTTAGTTCAGATGGGAAATTTTTATTTAAATTGTATATGCATATTGTACATTGACTTATGTGTATTATAGGTATTTTTAGATAGATAGTTAATAGTGTGATTCCTTATGACTTTTTCAGGTATCCTTACTGTGTTTACTCTCTTCTTCCTCCTTCTCCTCCTCCTTCTCCTCCTCCTCTTCCTCTTCCTCCTCCTCCTCCTCCTCCTCCTCCTCCTCCTCCTCCTCCTCCTCCTCCTCCTCCTCCTCCTCCTTTCTCTGTTTATTTCCTTCCTCCTCCTTAATTGGAGCCTCTATTTTTCCATTTCCCCCTTCACTGGTACCCACCTATTCCCCTCTGTATTATTCTCCTTCCTTCCACACGCACAATGGTCCCTTTTCAATTTCCTGGTTGATGCAGTTACTTCAAGTTATGTACTCATCAAAGATTTGGAAGATGAGAGAAAATATACAACTTTTGTTTGTCTGGGTCTTGATTATCTAATTCAATGTGTTTTATGTTGTTGGTCAGGGTTGCCTAAGTGACTCATATAACCTTATAGGCTATTGCTATTGCCCTTGGTTGTTCAGACACAGGGCCCAGAGACTCATGAACTGAAATTGATTTGAGGAGACTCTTTATGGTACTAGTAGGTGCCATTTAAGCTTCAAAGGAGGAAAGCAACCAATAGTCCTACTCAGCTATGATGCTATTGTTGTGCCCATTTTGCTAAACCTCAAAAGACCACCAAGAAGTCAATACCGATGTAATTGCACTAGGGTTCACCACCATCACTGATGTAGTGGGACAGGAGGGTGGAGCCTCTAACCCTTCAGCAGAATAAGGTTTTATAGGAAATGGCAAGCAAGTGAAGGGGATTCCAGCCCGGCAAGCATCTAATTGGATGACTGCTATAACATATGTTGCCCTTTAAGCTGACAAGTGGGTGCCCTGAAGCAAAACCACGAACAATAATTACAAATGACCTGAAAGGGCATCTGGAATGACCAGACTAATTCTGATTGGCTGTTGCAAAGGAGTAGCTAGGAAGTAACTTTGGGGTATGGGTCAGAGGCAAGTTATGTGGTTCTTTGTGGAACTTAGGTGCAGGTTGGGTTCAGCTGTAGGTCAAGTTCTCAGGCCCCTTTCCTTTTAAAATGGAGGCTGGTACCAAGATGGAATAGGTTTGTCTTCTCACTATGATGCTTATGAACCACCACAACAATCAGTATGGCATAATAAAGCCAAGGGTGCAGTAGTGGCACACATATTTTGGTGGTTACCAACAGCTCTCTAATCAGACTTAAGACCCATTCAATGAGAGGGAAATCACGCCTGGTACTGGAAACTCAGCTAACTACCCAGGGTTAGTAAAGTCATGGATCTCAAAGGAGAACCTACAAGTACCACATCACTAAACCAGTATAATCCCTAACTACATTCTAAGTATCTGTCCTTATATACACAGATAACTGTAGTTCTCACCCCACATCAAGGAAATCTGACTTTGAAACAGATGGAGATCATGACAGAAAGTCACAACCAATTAAAATGCAGAGTTGTGGAACTCAGGACCAATGGATAAACAAAGTGCTCCTGCACAGAAGCCTCGGGAAAATTGTAGAAGACAGGGCAGAAAGATTGTAAGAGCCAGAGGAACAGACTATTGTAAGATTGTGTCTCATAACAATGTTAGTAGACCTCAACCCTAGACAAATAGCTTTATAAGCAACTAGAGAATTGCAAGAGTGGGAGAAATAGTCTTCTTCAAGGAAGAGCATATCAATTGGTTATTCAATACAAAAAGGTCAGTCCAGAAAAAAACATACAAGTAACACTTCATAGGCTGAATAAACTGTATTTATATATTTCAACAGTATATATATATTTATATATATATATATATTTATATATATATATTTATATATATATATATGTATAAATATATATATATCAACAGTTAATGAAAAAAAGATGTCATGAATTTGAAAAAGAGCAAGAGGGTTATATGGGAGGACTTAGAAGGAGAGATGGGGGAAATGATATACTCATAATTCCCCCAAATAAAAAAGCAAAATTAAAAAAAGATGGCTGATTTTTGCTTAGAAATCAATAGCTTTTTCAGACATTAGTACAGGTTATTTTTAAAATATTATGTTAAAAATATTCCACATAATTATTACAAGAAATATTATAAATATCTGGGAAGAAATCTAACAAGAAATGTACTGGCTGTAATGAAGACACATGTGTGACTGTGTGCGAGTGTCTCTTGTGTGTGTAGGCCAAAGTTGACTTCATGAGTTGGAAGGCCTTCATCAATAGCATTTTTACCTTATTTGTGTTTTTGTTATTGTTTGGTTTTTTTGAGACAAGATTTCTTAGAAAATTTGGAGTTCACTGATTTAGCTCGGCTGACTGTCAGCAAGCTCCCAGGGTCCTCCTGTTTCCTCTCTGTAGGCACACAGCACCATGGTGACATTTATACTGGAGATCTGAATTCATGTTCTTATGCTTGTGCAGTAGAGCTTGTGCACTGAGCTATCCTGCCAACCCCAATCATGTTACACTTTACTAATGGATAGAGAAGCATGAGTAAGTGAAGAAACATACGTGAACTTTGAACAGGGATGTGGTAAACAAGTCTGAAGCTTGCTATAGTTGAAGCCCTGTCTCTGTCACTTCCCATCAGTGTAAACTTGGTAACTGAAACTTCTTTGCATTTACTGTTTCCTTCATCTGTAAAGTGACAATTATACATCAATCTCTCCTTTATGAACTTAATTGAGGAGCTCTCTCTACCATGTCTAATCTGTATTGAATTCTAGCGGTGTGCATGTGACCCATATACTACGATGTATTTCACTGTCCTTATTTTTGCATCATCATGATGCATATACATACTTCTGTGGAAAATAAGATGGTGCTGACTCATTCATCACTGGCCTACCTCTGCTAAAACTATAAAGTTATTGAGGGCAATAATCTGTTTTCTTAGTTTTTGTATGTATCCATATACTTTGCAAATGTATGCCATAATTTTTGAAAAGCTACTTGATATATGACAAAATACACAGAGCAGAACATAATGATGTAAATTCTGTAGAAATCATTTAAGTATATATCCCCCAGGCAGCATGTAATGGTGGCAGGTAATGACATAAGCTGTTGCTAGCTACCTGGGAAGAGCCTAGTGTGATCACCTGTAAGCTAACACCTAACCCCTACTTCCCCATTAAGTCAAAGACCATTTGGAAATAGTAGGAAGCTGATGGAGAAGATGAAAGTTAAAGTGGAAAGTTGCTGCATCTTCTAATGCCAGTTCCACATATGATTGGTATGTAGCATCCTATGCTATGGAGATTAGGAAATACTATTTGGGTGATTAGTGCAGTGACATTTTTGAGAATTCTGGGATTTTGGTTTCTTTAAAAAACAGAAAAATTATAAGAATGTGCTCTCATCTTAATCCCAGGTGTGGGATATGGGGCTCCTTTGCAGTACCTGACTATCATTTTCCTTGTGTACTGGGAGAGGCATGTTATTTTTCAGCGGCAGATAATTTTTATGATTTGTGATGTTTAGAATTCTGGGAACTTTTCAGCAGTATATAAATGCTAGGGTCAAGAGAGAGGTGGTGGGTCATTGATTGTCATTTAGGGAGGTTGGTTGCAGTTTGTTAGTAGCTGTGGTCAAACAAAAATCAAAATGAAAGAAATTCGATTCAGGGATTTTCCTAATTTCATTCTCCTCTCTGTTCTTGTTCCTCTACTATGTAGTGTTAGGAGGGGAAATGGGGTAGGAGGATAAAGAGTGGAAAAAGAAACCACATAGTAGCAAAGACCAGCTACAGATAGGAATGTTTAGTAAAATCTGGATCCTTCTATAATTACAGCACTGGATTCCAAATGTTAATAGTGAGTTCTATTTGATTATGCCATGTTATGATCACATACAGAGTCACATCAGCTCTCCTATGGATTCCAAGCCTCTGTTTCTACTAGCCTGCAGAGCTATATAACCCAGAGGTTTTCACACAACAAGGAGGGTGCCTCCTTCCTTGCTTGAGGGTTCCTTATTTGGCCCCATCTGACTCTGAGGTGATGCATCCCCCATTAGCACCTTCACAAGATGCTTTAGCACACATCTGAGGCCTTCTGGGTTGAAAAGCCAACACAAGCAATTGCAAAGGTGGATTTCCTTTGGCTTAAAATGTGCTTGAAGTACTTGTAATTAAATACCTCCACCAGCTAGTAAGGAGTTAGTTGGCTTCCTTTCAGTTCTCTGTGGAACTCAAGCACTGGCAGGAAGTTAAAAGTCTGAGGACTAGAGTTTGTCATAATTAGTGGGTGAAGTTGTGCCTGCCTTGAGGCTGGTAGGCAGGGCTCAGGAACAAGGCCTGGTCCATACAGGGCCTCTGCCACCTTGGGGTTCATGAATGCCTCTCAAGGCTTTATGCCCAGCTGAGAGGCTGGTAAGCTGGAAGAGAAGCAACAGCCATCTGTGTAAATTAACTCATTACCAGTAATATTTGCAGCACAGCATCCAGCATACAATTCTGTTCGTAGATGTTATGGATAACGATACAATTTGGCTGAGAACCTGATTACTGATGGGTAGGGAGAGGAGAGTGTGTGAGGGGGGTTTCAGAGGTCACAGTAGAGCTAGCTTGTAAATGACAGGGGAAGCTGGGAGTCCATGGCCTACAGGCCTCCCCAGTGTTTAGCTGGAATTGCAGCTACTGTCAGTAGAGATTTACAATTTGAAGAGCTGTAAGTGCCTTGACTACTGATTAGATTTATTTATAAGCTACACATTTTCAAATATGAGTAGAGATGGCTTATTAAAAAGAAATGACATGATACATAATCCACTTTGTTTAGTTTGCCAAAAGTTGAAGTAAACATCATTTGTTATTTCACTCTATCTTCAGCACACTCTCAAGAAAGGGATAATGCTGGAGCTCACCCAGAGTGGCACTGACTAGCCCAATCACCCCACTACTGAAAGAGAGGCTTGCTGGCATAGCAGCCCCTCCCCTGCAACATTTCCCCTTTTCTAGAAAGGAAAAAGTGAATAAGGTGCAGGAAAAGGATAAAGGGCAATTGTTAGTCTGTAGCCAGAGGCTTTTATCATCCCAGTGAGGGCTTTGCAAAGAAAGAGGTCTATCACAAAGGTTTTAGTGCAAAGGTTAATAGAAGGCCTGCAACAAAAAGCTTTATTAAGGACACCCATCAAAAGATGGATAAGTCAGAAAAGGTAAGAAAAAAGGAAAGCAGAAAGAAAAAGAAAATATGGATGATTTTTAAGGAGGAAGTCTGACTTTAAAAAAGATTACAGGTTGCAGGTTGAGTAAATGTAAAGTAATAATAGTTACTATTTTATTTCTAGCTATTTGCTACTCCCTGTTACATGTTTTATCTATGTTAAATTGTCCTCAGAAAAAGCATCTGTGGTAGGTACTGATATTAGAAAGTAAAACAAAGAGAACTTAAGTGATTTACTTAAGGTCAAATCTAAGTAGAACCAAATTTTCTTCCAGGAGCTACAATAAACTAACTTCTCTAGAGAAGTTGGCCTCTGATGTAAAACTTGGTAATCCTTGGACTATGGACATTTGGAGATGGAGAAAGAAGCAGACAGAATAATTGGAGTCAGGAAGCATGCAGGACATGAAGGAAGGAGTATGGACAGGGGTCAATGGCATGTTAGTAAGTTGGAAATGGAGCATGACGCGATGACCACAGGGCTGCTGGGCAAGATCATCAAGTGAACTCCTGTTTCCCAGCATTTGCTCTCTTTCCTTCTTTTTGACTCACATTCTGTTCAAAACTAACTTGGCTAATTATTAAACAGAAAGTCAATGAGAAGATAATTCAAACCCAAATAGCCATATGAAAAAATATATGACCTCATTAGCCATCAGAGAGATGACAAGTCAAAGCTATGATAAGATATCACACATGCATCAAAATGCTCTAAAATTATTGATATCAAATACTGGTGAGGATGCATAGAAACTGGATCACTCCTATGTTATTGGAGGGATGTAAAATGGTACAGCCACTGTAGAAAATAATTTAACAATTTAAATCTAAGCAATCAACTGTAGTTCAGCAGTTATACTTCTGGGCTTCTATCCTATCTTGTTTGTTATTACTGATACATGGAACAACTAAGATGGAAATCAAAGGCTATCACTCTTCTTTCTCATTCTTTTGTTTTTTCTTTATTTTTCTTTCTATTTATTTTTAATTGTATGTGCATGGGTGTTTTGTCTGCATATATGTTGGTACACCACATGTACGCAGTGACCTTAAGGCCAGTAGACAGCATTGAATTCCTTGAAACTAGATGGTTGTGGCTATCATGTATGTGCTGGGAATGAACCAAAGTCCTGGGCAAGAACAGCTTGTTCTCTTAAATGCCTAGCTGTCTCTCTCTCTCTGTGTGTGTGTGTGTGTGTGTGTGTGTGTGTATGTGTGTGTCTGTGTCTGTGTCTGTGTCTGTGTGTGTGTGTGTGTGTTGAGAGAGAGAGAGAGAGAGAGAGAGAGAGAGAGAGAGAGAGGAGATTACCTGTGACATTTGTTTTTAAGTCCAACTCATTATTTTGCTTAATATGAAAATCTCTAGTTCCACCCATTTTTCTTTCTTTCTTTTTTTTTTATTTTTGATACTTTATTTACATTTCCAATGTTTCCCCTTTTCTGGGTCTCCTCTTTGGAAACCCCCTATCCCCTCCCCCTCCCTGCCTCTGTGAGGGAATTCCTCCTCCCACCTACC
>JAPYYD010004987.1:0-12575 GCA_028551405.1 Uromys caudimaculatus | reverse complement strand
GCAGGTCACACAGGTGGGCAGGTCACACAGGTGGACAGGTCACACAGGTGGATAGGTCACACAAGGGCAGGTCACATTAAGCAGGTAGGTCACACAGGTGGACAGGTCACACAGGTAGACAGGTCACAGAAGTGGGCAGGTCACATAGGCGGACAGGTCACACAGATGGACAGGTCACAGAGGTGGACAGGTCACACAGGCAGGCAGGTCACACAGGAGGGCAGGTCACACAGGAGAGCAGGTCACACAGGCAGGCAGGTCATGTGCCACTTCTAACCATGAGCAGTGAGTTTAAGCAGTGAGTGTAGGACCAGATTGAAATTTCAGAGTGATCAGTCAAGTGGATCACAGAGAAAGGACCCTGTAGAAGAACCAAATGGACAGGGTGGTCCATGAGATGACAAGGGACAGGTTCTACATGCAGACATCTGTTAAGGGCCAGTGTTGGAATTCCAGCTTCTTCAGTGTCCCCACCAAAAATCATGCACTGGACTTGGGCTAACTAGATAAACACTGTAAACCTGCTGACCAGACCTAACGCAGTAGGCCCCGGGCCATTATCAGATGGAACCCTGTCCAGTTCCAACTTGGCAGCTCCAGTCAGAACAAAAATAGGAAAAGGAAGACCACTTTCCCACTTACCTGGGAAAATCAAAGGTAGTGTGTGGGAGTTTCCACCTGTATGCAGTAGTGGTTTAATGGTAAATATTACAGCCTTGACCAACCTCTGTGTATATTATATTTTCAAAGAAATCTCGACTTCTCCATCTCTTCTGCTTTTAGAAAAATGATTTATTTTCATTTTGAATTGTGTGGTGTGTGTGTGTGTGTGTGTGTGAGAGAGAGAGAGAGAGAGAGAGAGAGGTGTTGTGGGGGGGTGTGGTGTGTGGTGTGTGTGGTATGTGTATGTGTGGTGTGTGTGTGTGTGTATGTGTGTGTGTGGTGTATGTGGTGTGGTGTGTGTGGGGTGTGTGTGTGTGTGTATGGTGTGTGTGGTGTGTATGTGTATATGTGTGTGTATGTGTGTGCGTGTGTATGTGGTGTGTTGTGTGGTGTGTGTGTGTATGTGTGTGTATGTGTATGTGGTGTGTTGTGTGTGTTGTGTGGTGTGTATGTGGTGTGTTGTGTGTGTGTGTGTGTGTGTGTGTGTGTGTGTGTGTGTGTGTGTGTGTTGGGGATGGGGATGCAGGTTCTGAATCCAGAAGAGGGCACTGGATCCCCCTGAGATCTGGAGTGCTGACATGAGAGCTGGGAACTGAACTCAGGCCCTGCAAGAGCATGCGCACTTTTAACAACTGAACCATCTCCCCAGCTCCCACTCCTTCACTTTTTATAAAACAAACTAAACAGCAATAAAACCAAAATCTCAGGAAAAAAATGTTTTCAAAAGCCAAACTTATACATAAGCATTTGGAAAATTGGAAATTGTGTGTCTAAAACCGTAGCTCTACGGGGGGAAGGCCTGGAGAAAAGCTCTGGGCGACATAAACTTAGAAAGACGTGAAAAACAAAAGTTACAAAGATTTCTTCACAAAACCGTGCTCAGGAGCTTTAAAATGGAATGGGTACTTCCAGACACTCCAGGGACGAGTGGGAAGGACTTGTTGGCCATGTTTGATGTCTGATGTAAAGACAACTCTCTTGGAGAGACCGTCAGGCTCCCCGGGGGTTCACTCTCCCTACGGGCTCCTCTGTCTTTTCTTTCTGCCATTTAGCTGCCATGTACGCCTTCTATCAGCTCAGAAAATACGGTAAGATTCAGCTGGCCAACAACAGGGAAAGATGAGCGAGGGTGTGTGTGAGCCATTCACGCTCTCCAGGGGGCACCAGAGCCGGGAGGACGGAGGGTCAAGGATGGAACCCGTGAAACTTCTTGGGGTGCAGGTGGAGAAGCAGTTGCAGATGCTCCTTCATTCGGGTGAATTTTCTGTCTTGTAACACAGGGTGGAAAGTAGGAACAGAAAGCTCCAGCCTCGAATAAGCAGCCATCTCTCTCCCTTGTGAGGGAGAAATCAGAGCACACTGTAACCAAGGAAACTAGGACCTAAGAGGCCAAATTTCTGGGGAAAAAAACAAAAAGCATAAAAGTGGCCCTGACTGGCTGTTCTTTTTTCTCCTGGTGCTTGAGGTGAGTCCTCGATAGTCCAGAGGGAAGGCTTACAGAACACGGCACAAGGACACGAACGAAGGCTAATGATCTAGGCAGAGATTTTCACACTGTCATAGCCATCAAGAGACAAAGATTGGAGCGTAGGATTGTCCATGAGATGCCATAGTAAAGAGGCTGGGAAATGAGGGTGTATCTCCTCAAAATTCATACACCGAATCACTAACATCCAATGTGTCATACTAGGAGGTGGGGTCTTCCGGGATAAGTGGGTCAAGGCTGGGTTCTAATTGTGGACACCCTCGTGGGATGGGATTAGTATCTTTATAAGGGACACCTCAGAAAACTCTCTCCTCTCCATCTACAGGAGCACACGGGGAGCTGGCCATCTGTGAACCGAGGCCGACCCTGGCCAGACATCCACCTGCCTTTGCTGTGAACAGTCCACAGAACTCTGAGAAACAGATGTCTGCTTAAATCACCCAGTGTTTTTTGTATTTTTGTTGGAATGTCCCAGGTACATTAAGACAATATCCAAATGGCCCAATAAGCATATGAAAATATCTCATCATTATTACTATTGTAGAAATACAAATCAGACCATGATGAGATGCCACTATATTGCTATCAGGATGACTAAAATCATCTCAAAACATGAACATCAGTACAAGTATTTCCTGAGATTGATGGTGCAATTGGAATATGCGTGTGCTACTCTAGAGTCTACACTGCCTGAATGGTTTTGGGAAACGGTTTGGCAGCATCTACTGAAGATGAGTATAGAAGTTGCTATGCCCTGTGATTCAGAAATTCTGCTCTTAGGTATTCTCCAGGCAGAAACTCCTGCATGTGTACACTGACATTCACATACAGGCAGCATTGTTCAAAACAGCTAAAAACCAGAAACCACGCAAATATCCTTTACCACAGTGAACAAGCAAAAGGACAGTTGCTATGTCTGCAATACAACATGCTATAGAACTAGACGACACAGTGCCTCAGGCAACAGGAGACCATTTGGGGGGGGGGGTCTAATCAAGGATGTCCATTGTGCAGACTAGTTTTTATGCCAACTTGACACAAGCTAGGGTCATGTGGGAAGAAGGAATCTTAATCAAGAAAACTCCTCCATAGTATTTGCCTGTAAGCAAGCCTGAGGTTCGTTTGCTTAGGTGATGATAGGTGTGGAAAAGCCCAGCTTACTGTGGGTGGGGCCACCCCCGGGGCTGGTGGTCCTGGATGCTGTAAGAAAGCAGGCTGAGCAAGCCATGAGGAACAAGCCAGTAAGCAGCACCCGTCCATGGCTGCATCAGCTCCTGCATTCAAGTCCCTCCCTTGTTTGAGTTCCTTTCTGACTCCCCTCAGTGTTGGATATGTAACTGTGTGATAGAGAACCGTAAGCTGAAATAAACCCTCTCCTCCCCAACTTGATTTTGATCATGGTGTTTTATCCCAGCAATAGAAGCCAGAAATTGGTTCCAAGTCATGATGTATCACAGTAACAGACATGATTGTGTTCTTAGGGGAGCTGTGGTGGCCTTTGAACTTTGGGCTAGAAAGCTGTTAAGTGCTCAGAGCCCTGTGTGATGGTCGATGTGGGGGACTGGAAGAGAAGAAGAGTGAGAGTTGCAGATGATAGAGGCCTGGCTTGGGACTCTTCAGATGGAAGGTTGAGGGTCCCTTAAAGGCTCTATCAGGGCCAGTCAATATTTTGAATTCAAAATCTGTGGTGTCTGGTCGCCTGGAGCTGAAAAGTCAGCTGTGATTAACAAGAGACCAGAACCACTGGAGTAAAACGTTTACTCTGCTGGGACGACTGGCAATAGTCAGCTAGAGCTGAAGGAAGAATCTGCTTTGATTAAGGGGCCAGCATCAATGAGTATTTAAAATCCTCTGAGATATGTCCCTCAGAATCAGCCCACAGAAGCTGTAGTCCAGAGAGGGGAAAGGCTGCATCTCACCTGGCAGGTGGACCTGGCAGAGCAAGAGCCACCCAGGTGGTACAAGTTTTGAAAGTATGAAGGAGTTATGGAAAAAAATCTGAGACCTGGCACTGTGTGGCGTCCTGGAGTCCTTGAAGAGAGGCCAGTGTGGCAGCAGGAGACCCAGCATTTTGGAGACACTAGTAGCATGGGACAACCTCCAGGGAAGCAGCAGCTGTGGAAGGTCTCCAGCCTGAGTCCATGAGACAGAGCTTCAAAGGGCAGGCGTGATGAGCACAGCTAGCTACTGGGTCCCCCCAGAGCCCAGAGCGGGTCCCAGACATCAAGCACTGAACTTCTAACACTATTAAGTGTTGGTTTTGCTTTGATTTGGTTGTGTTTAACTTATATTTTATAGGAGCCCACAGTTAAGAGATTTAGACATTTTGCCAAGATTTTGGATACTTTAGAAAAATGAAAGAGACTTTAAATTAAAAAAGAAAAAAGAAAAAAAAAAAAGACTGGACATTAAAAGAGCTGAAACTGGAAGTTTTAAAACTTGGATGTTTTATGCTGTGATGCTGATATTAATAAAAAGATTTGGGGGATAAGCAAGAAAAGAGAGGTAATAGCTTAATAAATGATATGTTTCTGCGCTGTTGACAAGTGGTCAATTTTGCTAGCTAGTTGTTATGTCAGCTTGACACAAGCTAGGATCATGTGGGAAGAAAGAATCTCACTCAAGAAGATGCCTCTCTAGATTAGCCTAAAGGCAAGCCCCTAAGGCATTCTCTTGGCTGATAATTGATATTGGAGGGCCCATTCCACTGTGGGTGAGCCCCCATTGGCCTGGTGGTCCTGGGTCCCATAAGAAAGCAGGTCAGAGCAAGAAATGAGCAGCCAGCCAGCAAGCAGCGCTCCTCCAGGGCCTCTGCATCAGTCTCTGCCTCCAGGTTCCTGCCCTGCTGGAGCTCTTGCCTTGTGGAATTGAAAACTAAAATTAACACTTTCCTACCCCAGGCTTTGGTCATGGTGCTTTATCATAACAGAAACTCTAAGTCCAAAGGAGAATACACTAAATTTATATGCCTGGAGAGATGGCTCAGGGGTTAAGGGCTCTCGTTGCTCTTGCAGAGGATCTAGGTTTGATTCCCAGAACCTACATAGCATCTTACAATCACCTCTAACTCTAGTTCCAGGGGATCTAACACCACTTCTGGTCTCCCAAAGCACCAAGCTTGCACATGGTACACATACATATATGCAAGCAAAACCCTCCAACCACAAAACCTTTCTAAATAGAATACACTGAAATGTAGTGGTAGAAATAAGTGTTAAGCCATGGCGTTAAAGGAGCCTTCTTGGTGCTGGCAATACCTGAGTCTTCGTGTGTATATGCGTGTGGCAGTCAGAGGCTAATGACAAGTGTCTTCTCCAATCACTGTCCTCATTATTTCTTAGATGAGGCCTCTCCTGGGACCTGGATGCCACTGATTTAGCTACCTGCTAGCAAGCCCCAGGGTCCCTCCTTGTCTCACTTCCCCAGGACTGAGATTATAGGCATGTGCCACCAAGCTGAGTTTTGTGTGAGTGCTAGGGATCTGAAATCAGTCTTTCTCCTTGCATGGCACCATGCCCCCAACCCCTAATACCTGTACCTTGGACAGGTTACATGGACATGTCATTCATTAAAGTAATCAAGATATAAATTTATAGATGACACTCACTCCCTGTGTGTAGTGGCACTGTCTCAGTAGATATGCCTACCTATCTCGCTGCAACTCAGCACTCAATGGTTTTAACATTTACATACCATGTATTCCTTCTGATTTATTTGTCTGGATAGCGGTTCTCAACCTGTGGGTTGCAACCCCTACAGGGTTGCATATCAGATGTCCTGAATATCAGATACTTATATTATGATTCATAACAGTAGCAAAATTACAGTTATGAAATAGAAACAAAATCATTTTATGGCTGGGGATCACCCCAGCTGTATTAAAGGGTCACAACATTAGGAAGGTTGAGAACCACTGGTCTAGACCAGCATAAAACAAGCAATGGCGGACTGAGTCTTCCCCCCATCTCAACAGTAGACAGGAGACACTGCCTGACAATCCAGAGTGGGTTGTCTCTGATCAGCAGACTCATACTAGCACAATAAGGAGTTTCATCTTTACTGAGAAAGAACAAAAGCCTCAGGGGCTGTTATGCTGTGCCCGTGTACCCTGAGCTATAATGCTTGCTTTGAGCTTCGTCGCCATCACAGCAGCACAAGAGAAAAGAAGCAACCCTGCCACCAGTAAATGAACTGCAGATAATAAGTGAACACGAACAACTGAGCCAAGATGGTGGGCAGCTTGCATGCTTCTCAGCTCGACCAGGCGTCTTTAAATAAATGTCTCACTATGTGGGGGCAATGGACACGCCCATAACAGGGCTGAAAAGCCAGGAAAGGAGTCAGCAGCAATCCATGAATGCTGCGAGGTCCCTGGAAGATGGAGAACAGATGGGATCAGAGAGGAGAAAATTACTGTCAATGTCGAAGTGGCAGAAAACTGCTCCCTAGATCAAAGTGAATACAGGGAAATTCCAAGCCTAAATTATGTAAACATCAAAAGAACAGGAGTGATCCCCAAAGCACAATATGGGGATCATTTCAAAAATTACATGTGGGCTGAAGAGATAGCTCTGTGTTTAATGCACAAGACTGATGGTCTGAGTTCAGATCCCCCAACCACGTAGACGCCAGGAACAGTAGAGCAAGAGTCTAACCCAGCACACCCCCACCAGGAGACAGGAGGCAGAGACAAGAGAGTAACTGGAAGCGCTCAGGCCCGCCAAGCTGCACACAGAACAATGAACAAGAGAGACACTGTATCGAACAAGGGGGAAGGTGAAGGCCAGCACTGAGCTTGTCCTCTGCTCTGCGCATGTGCACTACGGCACATGCATGCCAGCACTTGTGTGCACACACACACATGCACATGCGCGCACGCGCACACACACACACACACACACACACACACACACACACAGATAAATAAATGAAAGACAAAGGGTCAGATGACCCACTCCCACTCTGTTACCACAACTCTGCTACATCCAGAGGCAAATGCTACAGTTACAGCATCTCTTCCCCGTTCCGCTGATAACCAGAGATCTGACTCTGGAGAAATTATCAAAGCACTCTGCACCTTCCGTTCCTGATGTGCAAACTGGTGATAACAGTTGCCGTTTCGAGTACGGCAAGTACAGACCAGTGTCCCATACCAAACAACAGACACTAGCAGATCCATCAAGCAACAGACATCTGGGAGTGCTTGTGTGGGCCTGGAGGCTGCACTCGAGTCTCGGTGGACTCCCTGATGATGAGTGGGTCTAGAGGAAGGTCAGGATCAGAGAGAAGCTTCAGGTCTTTCCAAACATTCCAACAGACAAGAGAAAAAATATGAGAGCAACTTGCCCAAGAGGAAAGCACTGCATTCCCAGCATAAAGCCTTGCTTTGCAGCTTCCTGCAGGCCCCCACTGATCCAGTCACCACACCCACCCACGTTCAGGAGAGAACACAACTAGGCAAAAAGACAAAACCTGCCGCAGCCACCTGCACACCTCAGCCTAGCCTTGCAATCTAATGGCAACTTGGAATCACAGAAATCTGAAGAAAACCAGACATAAGACAAGGAAGCTTAGGATCGGTGGCTCTCAACCTTCCTGATGCTGTGACCCTTTAGTACAGTTCCTCAGGCTGTGGTGTCCCCAACCATAAAATTATTTATGTTGCTACTTCATAACTGTAATTTTGCTATTGCTATGAATCATGATGTAAATATCTGTGTTTTCCAATGATCTTAGATGACCCCTGTGAAAGGGTCATTTGACGCCCCCAAAAAGGTCATGACCTACAGATTGAGAACCACTGCTTAGGATGCTCCAGAAGAAACAGCTGACTAAGGCATGGGGGCTTGTGGGATAGTAGAATAGTAGACCTTGCCAGGAAACTTGGTAAGGTAGAGCAGGTCTGAGTCCCTGGAAACTCAGGTGCACACCTGAGACAGCAGGCTGCTCCCTGCCAGATCCCTGTCCTAAAACCCATGTGTGCCACACTCCCCATCTGTCACATAGCCCAAAATTGAGTTCTCCATGCTAATGAGGTACCTCGAGGCCCTGAGGGCTTAGCCAATAAGTTTCCCTTCCCAGACATTCCTTTCTGCAAAAGGTATTTAATCTCTGGCCCACCTTGAGAAGTGGGTATGCATCCATTTTCCTGATGGACAACCAATAAACAGTTTGGAACCAAGGACTGTCTCTTTCATCTACCACTGCCATGGGGAGCATGGAGCAGGCCTTCACTACAGAGCCGCTGCCTAAGTCTCCCTGGCCTCTCTGCACTTCCAGACCAGACCCCCCATACTCAGCCTGCAGGTCCCCAACTGTCCAGGTCGTGGACCCCTGACACTTTGTTCCCAACTTCTCTGTGTGGTTTTCTAGTGGTGACTAGATGCCTGGGAGTCAGGAAATACCAGCTTCAGGTTCCCACCCCAGAGCAGTGTCTCAGCACTTCCCTGAAGTCCAGCACCTGACAACAGCTTAGGATAAGTGCATTTTTTTAAGTGAACTAAAAATAAAAGTGACAAAGCTCATGTCAGAACTGTTCCTTAGGAAGACATTGAAGGAAACAGCTCAGCAGACCACCAAGAGATGAGAAGTAGATAGAAGTCTGGCTTCAGCCCCTTTGCTGAGGCTGCTGTGGGCCATCCATCCAATCCCTGAAGGCCTTGCCTAAGACACCAAGCGAGGTTGTCCTCAGGCCTGGTGTGGGCTTATTTCAGGATTCTAAGTGCACTGGAAGTCAGAGGACAATTGAGGGAGCCAGTTCTCTCCTTCCAGTAAATTCCAGTGACCGTGAGTTGTCGCAATTGTGCAGTGAGGACTTGTGCCTGCTGAGCCAACTCCATGCCCCAAGAACTTTCATTTTATACAAAATGCACATCAACCAGTTCTTGACATAGGAGCTCTTTTAACATAAATGGTGTTTTATAGATTGGAGATAATACTGAAAACTAGGAAATGTAAAATATTAATATTGCCTTTGCTACAGGCTTAGGCAAAGCCCCTCTAATCCCTCCCTGATGTAATCAGTCCCGGACAATTCTCTCTTCTGTCTTTTTCTCTTTTGGTTTGGGGGTCTTGTTTGTTTTGCTTTGTTTTCTAAGACAGAATCTTGCTATGAGACCTGGCTAACCTGGATGATTTCTAACTCATGACTCTCCTGCCTACCTGCTGAGAGGACAAAAAACCAAGGCACCACACCTTGGTCATGTCCTCTTACATCTATATCCACAGAGCGATGCATTCATTCCCTTTACACTATGACAGTAAGTCATTCATATTGATCTGCAAGCCTTCCAGGAAAAGGCTTTTATATGTAGGTACCTGTTTAACAATAACAAGACCAAAGCAACAACAGCAAAGACTAAAGCAATAAATATCCCTGTTGTTAGCATTCTGTCCAAACTCCACCCCACAGTTACCTGGCAACAGCCAGGAAGGCCTGACCCACTATAAAAGGGGCTGCTTGCCCCCTCATTTCTCTCTTGCTTCTCTCTTGCTCTTGTTCTTCCCGTCTTTCTCCCTGCCCCCTCTCCCCTTCTCCATTCCCTCCCCCCTCCACATGCTCATGGCTGGCCTCTACTCCTCTTCTCTCTCTCTCTCTCTCTCTCTCTCTCTCTCTCTCTCTCTCTCTCTCCTTCTCTGCCTCTACTACCCTCTTGACTCCACTCCCAATGTGTGGCAGGTCCCTCAGGGGGAAGGCATGCCTTAGCATGGGCCCACTGAGGCACCCCTCCCCCCACACCTCATCACACCTCCGTAGCACATACCCCACCTTTCTTTATCCTTTTATAAACACATCGGTCGTGTGCCAGGCTAAGAATATCACTAGACTTTGTGACTATGGTCCATCCCCCTTTTCTGGACACTGAGAGTTCTACTGTCTCCTGGCATCTAATGCTGCTGAGGGAGAAAACTGCAGTTAGCTATCTTCCAGAGTACTTGGAGCTTCGGTTTAATTTATTTTTCTTTAAAATATTTAATTTCTTCTTTATGGAGTCCAGTGGGTTTTATTTCCTCATTCATTTTTCTTGGCCCCGTGAGCTTTAGCAGCAGCTCAGTAGATTGGCAATATTTTAAAAATCTATAGAACTGGAGATTTTTAAACTATCTACAGACAGATACAAAAGTACAGTGGTCCAGAGGCTTAAACCAGCTGGAGGAAGGGAGGAAGGGACACCATCTTCGTGCCCCCCACCCCCCAAGACCCAGGGAGATGCAAGGCAAACCCTGGGACAGAAGTAGATCTCAAGGTGCTACAGAGGCCATCCATCCCACGGAAGCTTAAAAAGGTCAGCACCACCCAAAAACTTGAAAGGCATCCCAAACACTAGCCCCCAAGACCCAGGGAGATGCAAGGTAAACCCTGGGACAGAAGTAGATCTCAAGGTGCTACAGAGGCCATCCATCCCACGGAAGCTTAAAAAGGTCAGCACCACCCAAAAACTTGAAAGGCATCCCAAACACTAGCCAGAGGTAAAAGTCGATAGGCTCAGCAAGGAAATGCCACATCTGTGAGGGGGTCAGCCCTGGTACCTGCCAGAACCGTGAGATCAAAGCCATCTGGCATAGCACCAAACAAGTAGAAACTTCCCTACTCTCTCTTTCTCCAGTCCCTCCCCCACATCTCCACAGGGCAGGAAGCTATCAGGTAGAGAGAGCCTCGAGGACCCAACGTCAGCCCCTGCTGAGGAAGGGGGGTGGACTTCAAGTAGATGCTCACCCTGTAATGGTCACATGAAACTGATAATCACATTATCCTGGTTAGTTTTCTATTTCTGTGATAAACACCATGACCCAAAGCAGCCTGGAGAGGAAAGGGTTTATTTCATCTTACAGCTCACAGTCCATCATGAAGGGAAGTTATGGTAGGAACCTGAAGCCCTGAGCATGGAGGAACGCTGCTTACTGGCGTTCTCCCCATGGCTTGCTCGGCTTGCTTTCTTATAGATCCCAGAACCCCCTGGCCAGGAGTGACACCGCACACAGTGGACTGGGCCCTTCCATACCAATTACTAATCAAGAAAATATCCTACAGACTTGCCCACAGGCCAATTTGATGAAGGCATTTTCTCAACTGATGTTCCCTCTTCCAGGTGACTCTGGTTACTGTCAAGTTGACATAAATAGCAACCAGCATAGATGTGGAACTACTCCCGAGAGCACAGGATCTGTGCAGGGTGTTGCAATAATCCTGAGTGGGAAACACAGGATTGAACGGGAGTCATTTCAAGGTAGCATTTCCCAGGTTATCACCCTGTGCGTGTGCTCTCCACTCTAACCTATTTACTCTAGAAGGTTCCTGTTTCTAGAATGTCCTTTTGCCAGTTTGCACACAGCACAGTCTTCACTCACTCCATGTCTGCGTGCATCACCCAAGAACAGGCATATACGGATCCCGCATAGATCA
Source organism: Uromys caudimaculatus (assembly GCA_028551405.1). NCBI lineage: Eukaryota > Metazoa > Chordata > Mammalia > Rodentia > Muridae > Uromys > Uromys caudimaculatus. The sequence continues at coordinate 1,023 of JAPYYD010004987.1, read as the reverse complement.
ATCTGACATGGCCTAAGCTAAGCCTTTCACATTCTGAAAGGCCACCTCCCATTATCTCCCCACAGTCTACTGGCTACCAGATTCTCCAATGCATACCTAGTACAACAGCCTCCCCAGGAGACCAGACACAGGCATTCTCTCCCTTCCCACTCCCTTCTCAACCCAACTAAAGCCAACTCTGTCTTCTGCCCACTGGACAAAGACTCTCCTCTTCCTTGTGGTAGATTTTGTTCCAGCTCAGGCAACACACCACTAGGTTGGAATACTTTGTGTCCCCCCAACCTTCCAGCCAGAAGCAGTCACTTTTCTTGTAACTAATCCGACCTCAATGGAAGTCAGGTGGGGTGAGAGTTTCTGGGAGGCTTTTTGTTTCTTAGCATCAAGTGTCCCTCTCTTTGTTCCTCTTCCTCTGAGCATGAGATGTCCTAAGGCGGGGCAGCCAGAAAAGATGGAGGTCCTGACATTAAACACAGAGCAGACACTGTCGCCTCCCATGCCAAGTTCAGGTCAGCCAGCTCTGCAGTTGCCTATGCCTAGCCACACCCAATCCTGAGGCACACTGCAGCCTGGCTCCACAGGAGCAGCCCAGGGATGAACGTGGCTCCTAGTTAACCCTTTCTGAGGCGTTCTGACCATTCCCCTCGTAAAACTGCTCTTGGCCTCTTCCCCTTAGTGACTCTGGAGTTGCTCTTTGTTCAGCCAGGGTTATATCCTTTTGCCTGGTTCTCCCTTGCCCTAACTAATCTTCCTGTTACTTTCATCCTGTGGCCACAGAAAAATACAACTGCACACACATACCGACTTGAAAACCCTGGAGTCTCTTGAACTTCAATATTTTTGCACCTAGTGATCTGCTGGAAATGTTCTTGAATATTCTAAACTGTGAGGCGCGCGTGCCTCTCGCCAGCAAGAAGACACGCGGACACGCGGCAGGCTTCTTCTGCAGTTCAACTTTAATGTTGTTGTTGATAGTAAGGAAGAAAGAAGGAGAACCGCGCGGGAGCCAACATGGCGGCGTTATAT
>JAPYYD010004986.1:0-12575 GCA_028551405.1 Uromys caudimaculatus | reverse complement strand
TGGAATAAACCTGCCATCAATTCAGTACACGCTCTTGCTTCATCAAGAAGAGGTGACAGTGCCGGTCTTCTTTGAGGCTGTTTGATCGTCGAGTGTAGTTTTTGAAATATGCCATTTCCTCTAACTCAGACTCTATTAGTCTGAGGGATTACGGTGAAGAGGTCACAAGCCAGGTCTTCATGTCTTTCTGGCTCTGTTGCCACTTTCTCTAAAAATGGCTGGTCCAGAAGAAGTCACTATCATTTCAGCTCCTGTCTTCCTGTCAGCTTACTATAAGAAGCTGACAAAAGGAGCGGCATGTTTTTTTTTCTTCAAGTTCACACTTTAGAGAGAAGACCACAGCTTCATTCCTTACCCCTCCCATCTTGAGGCCTTTACATCACTTTGGAAGTTCCTCCCAGGAGGCAGCAGCTCCTGATCTGTTCACCAGGAATGACCCAGCAGTCTCGGGAGGGCACCTTTCAGGGCATGTAGCAGCTATCGCAGGTACCCGGTGGGCATTCAAAGCCAGCCAGCTTAGTGCTCCAAAGACGGGTGTTTATGAGTCTCAAGGGCTTTGAGAACCAAAAGGGAAGGTCTCATCTTTCCTAATATGACTGCAGGTGAGAAGTGTCATGTCAGCCATTATCCACCTTCAGTTTTCATGCTCAGCATGTCAGCCTGTCACTCTGATGGCTCAGGTCCACTGCCCAGCAATGAGCTCTCCAGGAGGCCCCAGGTAGCCTTGCTCCTAGGAGGCTCTGTGAGCACCTGTTATCTCAATGTATGTATGCCTGCTGATCGACTTATTTTTAACTTTCTCTTCTTGGTGCACAGTAAGACTCTTGGTGAAGACTGGACCTAGCAATGATTGGCGGCTGCTCTTGGCAACCGCCCCACCCCAGGGGGTTCAGGTACTATAGTACAGGGCAGCTGGCCACCTCTCTTTCTCCACAAAGTTTGTGGACAGCTTTTTACAACCTTGAGTAATTTTTTAATTTTGCATCAAAGTTACCCTAAGTGTCCCACAATGCTTTGTCCTTGACTCGTGGTTGGCTTGAGTGACTGTACCCACCCACCCCCAAACCCCCACACCAGTCTCTGCTCAGTACGTTTCCTGTGTTGCCAGCTCTGTAAGTGTACAGACACCCCCAGTTGCTCAGGGTTCAGCCCCTCTTCCTGTCTCCCTTCTCACTCTGTCCTACCCCAATGTCTTTCCTGCAGTTCTCAGATACACCCTGGATGTTTAGTCCTCCATCCTCCTGGAGGGTCCCAGGGCTGGCTCCTGTACAGCCTTCACCCGCTGTGGAGCTTCCGCGGGCCCCCAGGATACCTCCATGTTGTCATGCTCACCGCTCTGTGGCTTCAGTTGTTCTACCCTGTATCTCCTGTATGAGTCAACTCATTCATCGTCTGTCTCTCTCAGTCTCTGACTCTGGGAAGCAGGACCACTGTTTTGTTCATGGATGCATTCTATAAGACCCACCCAGAACAGGTGCCAGCAGGACATGCTGGAGGGACTGTACACATCCACCACTGCATGCCCTGGAGTCACTAAGCTGCTAGCTAGAAAAGGGAGGTGAAATTTCAGTGCAGTCACATGGCTGTAAAACATATTCTGTCTACTGAAGGGAGTGGTGAGAAGCTCCACACTGTAAGACAGCATGTCGTGGGAGAGTGGGAAAGATCTCCACTGATGGTCTCCCTCGTCACCCCCCCGCCCCCGTGTGTGTGTGTGTGTGTGTGTGTGTGTGTGTGTGTGCATGTGTGTGTGTCTGTGTGTGTGTATGTCTCTGTGTGTGTCTCTGTGTGTGTGTGTGTGTGTCTGTGCGTCTGTGTGTCTGTGTGTGTGCGTCTGTGTGTCTGTGTGTGTGTGCGTGTGTGTGTCTCTGTGTGTGTGTCTCTGTGTCTGTGTGTGTGTGTGTGTGTGTGTCTGTGTGTGTGTGTGTGTGTGTGTGTCCCGGCACATGTGGCTTCTTCCAGGCAGCTGACCACCAAGGGGCCATGCTGCTGCAAGCCTACCATCCTAAGACAGACATGACACTCATGACACTCACCATGTGACTGTAATTGGGTACAAAAGCCATGCATGTCTCAGGGCTAGCTTTCCACCAGGGCTAACATAGCCTACACTATGCTTAAGTCTACATTCTGGTCGTCTTAATGCTAAGAGCCGTTTTACATGACATTTCTTCTGAACCATGACTGATGGTCTGTCTAAATTGCATTTATTCTTTTTTTTTTTTTTTTTTTTTGGTTTTTCGAGACAGGGTTTCTCTGTGTAGCCCTGACTGTCCTGGAACTCACTCTGTAGACCAGGCTGGCCTCGAACTCAGAAATCCGTCTGCCTCCCAAGTGCTGGGATTAAAGGTGCGTGCCACCACTGCCCGGCGCATTTATTCTTGATTAGTTTAATCTCAGTGAACTGGGCCCAGCCCTTCCGGCTGATGAAGCAATCATATCTTGGTTCCCACCTGTACCAGACATTTTCTGTTCTACACAGCGGAGGCCAGGCTCCCTACGCGCTAGTCTACTCCAGTTCTCTTTAGCTGAGGGGATCAGCTAGTAAACCACAGCCACTGCCCAGTCTCGGGCTCTACCACCCCAGCCTTTTCCATTCTATCCACTGGGATCTGCTTAATGAAGAACAGCCTAACATTTTGCTGAAATCAAGAAATGTAATGTCTACAGCAGTCTCTTAATTTACTAACCTAGTTATTCCATCAATGAGGAAATGAAGCTAATTTAACAAGACTTCTCCGTGAACTCATTCATGGGGATGGCCTGCAACCTCTCTTCTAAAGCCCCACCCCCATCTGGTCTTCATCTCTGCCAGCAAGCAGCCCAAGGCTTGCTGCGTTGATAATTAAAATTTACCCTCTGCCACAGACTCCTTTTGACTTTAAGTCAGCGTTTGCCTAGCATTAGGCTTAGAACTTTAAAAAAAAAAAAATCTTCGTGGTGTGCCGGCCAGAGATCACTTCACACTGTTACCCTTCCTGTCCCCAGGATCTAGTCCTGAAGATGCAACTCCATTTAAAATTCTGTGCAGTGTGAGTGAGCACCTACTGTGTGGCTGGCAAACTGCTTTGTTTCTGTGCTTTCCAGTTCTACTAAAAGAAGCTGTGAGTAGGTCAGCGGCTGACCTTTGCTGACCTTGTTCATTATCCCTTCCTGTCTTCTGAGAACGGCCTTTAAAGTCCTGTAGCTATTGACAGTGCTTTATTTTAACAAAATATGTGTAAAATGTCAAGCATGTGCTTAGACAGTCTGTCAGTGTACCTTGGGGTGACTGGGTCCAGTCACCATGAGTGTACACCTCACCATTCACAGCTTCTCCATCACCCCAAACCCTGTGCCCTCTCCCTGGGACCCCCACTAAGCTCATCTGTTTTCTGTTTGTCTTGATTTGTTGCATATTTCATATAAACATGGTTCTACAGCATCTGACCTTTGTGTCTGGCTTAATGTTCACGCCACAGCTTTTCTTAGGGTTTACAGTAGCCACACTGCGTGCCAGCGTGGCTCCCCATCATGGCTGGGTGGCGCCCTATGTGTATAACCAGACTTGCCTTTCTACGCTTCCCTGGACTGGTTCTTTCCAGTTCTTACTCACCATGAAGAAAGCTGTACTGGTGCACACTTACCTGTTTGGATCCTTTTCAATTCCTCTAAGTATACCCCTTGTGTCTATTACAACTCCTTGGTGAGCTGCTGCTTTGAGCACCTTGTGTTTGTTTCCCATGGCAAGCAGACCACTTCACAGTCCCATCTATCATGTGCAAGGGTCCCAGTTTTCCTCCTCCTCTTTCTCCTGCTTTACTTCTTGGCATGTGTGATGTGTGCACTGAAGAGGCCAGAGCTGTCTGTCTCAGTCCCTCCCCACCTTGTCTTTTGAGCAGGGTTTCTCACTGAATCTGGAGCTCACTGAAATGGCTAGGGAGGCTGGGACTTTCCACCCACTCTGCAGAGACCTGCTGTGGTGCGGAGCATGGGCTGCCAGCTCCCACCGTTCTCAGGGTGAAGAGGACTGAGTTCTACAGTCACAGATCTGGGCTGTGTGTAACTCTGCCCCCTTCCTTTCAGGGTTTGCTCTAACTGGGATTAACCAGTGCAGTCTTCTCCTAGCTCCCTTGGTAACTGTTAGTGGCTTAAAGCAACACAAATTTATTGTCTGACTCCAGTGGTCAGGACAGTAAGGCGTCTGCAGGTATCACAGAGCTGGTTTCCAACCTCTGGAGGCTCTGGGGAGAACCGGTTTGCTCTTTTTAGTGCTTGACTTTTGGCCCATTTTACCTCCAAAGCCAATCAAAGCCAATGACTGTCACAGTTCATCATCCTGCCTCCTTCTTCCACCTTGAAGGACTTTGACTGTAAAGGTCATCACCTCCAATTGAGGTCAGCTCAGTAGCAATGTCAAAGCCTCCTGTGATGACGGAGTGTCGTCTGTGACGGACTGTGGAGGTGGGGGACAGACACCATAGTGGCCAGACATTATTCTGTTTAGCACAAACAAGAGAGGGATGACTTCCTTATAAAAGTCATTGTTTGGGTTACTTTTCTGCTTTTTTGCAGTACTGGGGCTGGAGCCCGGTGGTCATACATATTAGGCAAGTGCTCCAGGTCTAAGCTCCAGCCCCAACTCTGATTATTTGGATTTCTGATTCTTTTCATCCCTTGAGGTGATAACTACAACTCATTCAAAAGGCACCTATACTCTTGTGTTCAACAAATAATGGAGGTTATTATTTTCCCCCAATACAGGGCATCAAACCTGTGTATGCTAGGCAGACACTATACCAGGAAGCCACATTTGCAGCCCTTGGTCTTTGTGACAGGGACTCCAGCTCAGGCTGGCCTCAAACTTGTGAATCTCTTGCCCTCCCTCCCAAATGCTGAGATTACAGGCACGCATCACCACATTCAGCTAGCCTACTGAAGTTCTTGGTTTTGGGGGTCTTACTACGTTGCCCTGGCTGGCCTAGAACTCAGAGAGCTCCATCCACCTGCCTCTGCCTCTTGGGTGCTGGAGTTAAGTTGTGTGCGGCCGTTCCAGGTTACCAGTTGAGTCTGAGTTAATAAAACGAAACATTCAGCCCTTCAAGCCTGGCACCTAGAAAGCACTCAGTTCCACCTTGGATAGTTGCAACTTTACAACTCCTTGGCAACACAATCCTTGCCACAAAAGTCCACACTTTAGTCTAAGACCCACTCTTTCTTTTCCTACTATAAAACCCAAAATGGCCCCCTCTCCCCAGAGCTAGAGCACAAACCTGTCTCCTGTCTGAGAGAGACCTAGAACCATAGGTCTCCTCACACTTCACTTCATCTACCTTCCAGGGACAAGCACCTGCGGACTCAGGTGAGGGCTCATGGCTTATGCCCCTCTCAGAGGCTGGCCTGTGATCTGTGTCAGGGGACAGTCCTTTTTAGCTTGCCCAGTTGCAAGAGGCTCAGCTCTGTTTTCCTCTGCACTTTTTCCTCACACAAAACCTCTCACAGAATTTATCAGAATTCAAATGTGAACCCGTCATGGCGACCTCATTCATGTTTCTATCCAAGGTGCTTCTGACTACCTCACAGGCCAGCTAGGTTCATCTGTGTCACAGAGAGATGCTGTTCCCCAGCAGGCACTGGGATGCTACAAACTATGAGACCACTCCAGTTTTATGCTTGTTTGTTGTGTCTGCTTTGTTTTCTACAATGCTGGCTCCATTATATGCAGTCCTCAGTTTTGGGGTGCCTTTCTCTTATTTCTATTTAGAAATTATGTTTCAAATTTATTGCTAGCTTAGTCTTATGAGCAAGGGCCCAGGTTTGCACTGTAGGCTGAGAAACTAGGTTATGCCCTTGCAGGAAGTCACCAGGAGGTCTGGGAAGTGTGCGCAGCAGTGAGCAGGCACACACCATGCCACCACGCCGGAACAGTGATCAATATCGCTCAGGTGGGAGCTGCTGGGGGCCTGAGCCGTTTAAACAGTCACTTTTCTCCTGAGGCAGGGGCACCAGAAACCTCAGCCACCACACAGATCCTTCCCTCAAAGCACATGACTAGCGATCCCTCAACCCAGTAGTCTGGGTCCGCAGCTCACTTCAGTGCTGGGTACAGCCACTCTGCTGTGCTTCCTGTAGCCAGGCAAAGGTGCTGCTCTGCTCTGCTTTCTGAGGGGCCAGTCCACCTCCTCCCATTCCTCAACCCGACCAGTTTCCCTCTCCTACCTCAGAAATCCAGTTTTCTTCCTACATTTCTTTCCAGTTTGGTTTCATATAAGAACAATCTGCCCACTCTAACAGATAAATACCAGGGAAGGCAGGAACCTCTGCGGCCTTTTCCTGCGCTCACCTGGGCAGGCGGAGTGAGCGCTCCTACAGCCTGTGGTTCTCACAGCTGTGGTTCTCACAGCTCTGATTTCCACCTTTACCACCTGTCCCAGATCTTCAGGGAAGCCGAGTCTCCTGATACTGGCTCATGACTCAACAATGAGAACTTCTGATGCTGCAGCCTCCCTGGACTGTGAATGCTACTGAGGTTCCTAGGTAGGGTGCAGAGGGAGGCAGCTGCACACTGTAAATCGGAAACCTCACTCTATTGATCCTCCATTAGCTTCGCCATGTCCTCTTGCTGCCTAACCACATCCGGAAACCTGATGCTGAGCTTGGATGAAAATGGAATCCTTTAAATTAGATTCATTTCTTTGGCTCTGCCATTGATTTTTGGGGGGGAATTGTAGCCTTTCTGTGTTTATGTATGGTTAACAACATAACAGGAAAAAACCGATCAAATTAAATAATGACTAAAAATGGCACTAGAAACAAGCTCAAAGAAGACACAAGTGGTGGCTGAATGACTGTGGACACTGCAGTGACAGGGGCAGCGTCAGAGGGAAACAAACACTCAAGAGTAGTCAGTGGACACTGGGTGGGAAACCGTAACGGAAGAATCCACTCTAAGTCTGCAGAAAGCATTTGCTACCTCGGTTGTGCTGCTCTGAAACCATCACAGTTGTTACAAAATTATGCTCCTTCCCCTGATAAGGCACAAAAATAAATAAATGAATAGAACAGGTATAAGCCTCAAGAAAGCAGGCCTTTAAAAAACTACTCCACAAGATGTAAAATGTATTTTCTACCCTCAGAATCACAGGAGTACTGGGCTTTAATGAGCCTTACTGAGAGCCTGGTTAGCAATTTCATTTTGTAAGAATTGTGGAGTGTTAGTGAGACCATGTAGTCTTCTAGAAATCATATCAAATGGGGTGGGCCTGATCCTCTGCTCTGGGACAGCATGTTAGCTAAGAGGAACCATCCCTAAGGGTTAGGGGTTGGGGGTTGGGGGTCGGGGAAGCATCAGTGCACATCAGAGGCCTCAGATGAATGGACTTCAGCCACGCTGACGACTACTCCAGTCCACTCATCCTCCGCAGAGGCTTAATATTAAGGTTGTATTTTCAACCATAATTGTTATTCAATGAGTGGATGGAGAAAGCTTTCCAGTAGATGTCAGCAAGCCCAGAAACAGCCAACCTGGCTGTTAGCATTCTGTCTAAACTCCACCCCACAGTTACCTGGCAACAGCCAGGTGGGCTTGGCCCACTATAAAAGAGGCTGCTTGCCCCTCCTCTCTTTCTCTTGCCTCTCTCTTACATCGCTTATCTCTTACCTCTCCCCATTCCCCCCCCCCCCCAACGTGGTCATGGCCGGCCTCCACTCCTCTACTTCTCTACTCTCTCCCTCTCTCTGCCTTTCTCTGCTTCTACTACCCTCTTAACTCCCCTCCCCATGCCCTAAATAAACTCTATTTCTATACTATACCTTCGCGTGTGTCTGGTCCCTCAGGGGGAAGGGATGTCTCGGCATGGGCCTGCTGAGGCACACCCTTCCCCCACACCTACCTCCCCATAACCCCATATAACATATATCTCTATATATTTTTTATAAACACATCACTGGCTTCCTAAAGAGTCACCTACGCCATAGTCAAAACCATGTTCAGGCACAAATCTGGCCGTCTCTACTGCCCAGCCCAGACAGAGGTGGTGAACAAGGAAAACAAATCCAACAAAGCAGGAAACCAAAGAAAGCAACTGTTTCTCTGGACACTGTTTTCTTTAAAACGTACTTGTGCTTTATCAAAAACATAGTTAGTTGCTGGTCCAAGCCTCTCTCAAGGCCTTTAGAACATGGATTCTCCAAATTCCTGTGTGTGATTCCAGAAAAGTTGGGTGGAGATGTCTGGGGATGTGGTGTCTGCTATGAAAACTTAGGTTTAGCCCTGCTTAGCACTGGCTGCCCTCCCAGCGGCCCTGGCAGCTCTGTGCTGTTGTGGTACCTGCCATTCCTGGTGACCCCCTCGCCCCCTCAGCGGTTCCTGGTCATCCCCTCCCCCCGCCCCACCCCCGAGGCCCTGGCAGCTCTGTGCTGGAGTGGGTACCTGCCATTCCTGGTATCGTGCTGTCGCATGTTCTTGATAAAATGAATTTTCTTAAAATTCTTTGGTCTGGGAGAACCTGAGAGTGTTCGACATCTGAAAAAAAGAGAATGAACAAACAAAAAAAGTCATTTTAAAAATACTGTCAGTTGCCATTGGACAACTGAGACACAAGGACACACAAAGACAGGAAGGAAAGAGCAGACAAGTGGCCTAGGTCACCCAGAGGGCTGCAGGAGAGGGGTGGGTGCTAATGAGGACATACAGCCCAGAGCAAGGAAACTTTAAAAACCCAACGACAGACAATTTCCTTGATAATACTGATAACATTTTATGAGTCTCTAAAAAGTTAGCTAATGAAGACTATTGTTCCCAAGGACATCCGTCTTTGCTGTCAACCAAAAAATCCTAAATCAGCACAGGTAAAGGAATTGTAAACCCAAGAGATTTAGAGCTAGAGGGATAACATGCAAGTTTCATTCTGGAAACAGCTCTGAGTCATTTTCCTTCTGCAGCTGGAATTTGGCCTGAAAACCTTGGACAACCACCCCAACTCCTGACTCTACTTGGGAAGTCACAGCTTAAACTTGAATGAGAATCAGGACCTAGATAGTTGCCGCTTCATTTTATTGCTTCAGAATAAATTTTAATAAGTAAACATCTATTGAACCAAAGTGACCTGAATTTAAAAAAAAAAAAGTTTGCCCGAGAGCAGGCAGCATCGCCCTGGCTTCCCATGACTACGAATGAAGAAGCTTACTGTGGACAAGGACTACTGAAATAACCTGGTAAATTCTACCTTACAAAGCCACACAGACACCCCCACCAAAGCCAAAAATCCCAGCACAGAGGGGCTGGAGTTTTGCCCTTTCTTGACCCTTCTGTCCTTCCTGACTGTGGCTGCTGCTATAGGATGTGGGTGCCTGTAACCTCATACTTCCAAACACAAGGTCAGAAAAGCGCTGTGCAGGGTCCCAAAGCCACGCTGAGCTCTGGGTGCGGATGTGAGTGGGACATCATCTGAATTCAGTCAGTTCTGTCTCAAGGCTGCAGCCCAAGGGGGGGCAGGGGGTGGAGGGATGGCTCCACAGGAGGTAAAGTTAAAGTGGGATAGAGTGGGGCATATGTGGGAACTGAACTGGGGAACAAGGAGGGTTCTAGACCTACTTTACCCCTCCCCCCCAGCAAGGTAATTTCCAGATGGGGCTAGGCCTGGTCTATCCCCATCTACCCTAACCAACCCTCCTAGCAGACACCAGCTTTTCTGGAAGCCCTTTCTTAGAGTACAGATCACAATATATTTTTAAAAATAAAACACAACCTAATTTGAATAAATCCCACTAAAATGAGCCAATGCAGGCCCAAGCCAAGGCAGATTTGTATTTTGGTGATATTTACTAGTAAGTCCTTCCATGGGCTGTGTGTCCAGAGCAGGAAAGCCCCATTTCTCCTAACTGTCCATTACCATGGGGTCCGAAGCTTCAGCAGAGGCCCTGCTCTGCAGAGTCTTCAACCCTGAAATTAGTATAACCTTGATTTATGACTCCTGGCCTTATAGGTCACTCAAGGCTCCCAGCTAAGTTATTACCAATACTTCCAATCCCTGCTGTCATTAATAACTGTGAAAATTAAGTGACTATAATACATATATGCGTGTGTTCCATAAACTGCCAAGTAACCCATTGGAATGACTGTAATTAACACACGAATGCATACAGGAGTCATGTCAAACTTCAAGTGTTGTTACTAATAAGTTGTGAGCAGGGTGGAGGGTACCTACATTTTTCAAAACAGAAGCTTTTATTAAAGGCTCTGAATCCATAGCTTTAAATGGAAGGGTTTTGGGGGCTTCTCTTGCCTTGCAGAGCTCTGCCAGAAGGAATCAAGAAAAGGCAGAAGCAGAGTTTGCATCTATTAGCTCCGTCCTACTCTGTAGACTTCAGACTTCCTAGTTCTGGGGCTCAAGAGGAACACAGACCCAGAACCCCAAATTGCCCCCATGCTGATTCCAGAATGACTGCTTAGGTCTCCTGAAGGTTCCAACCTGTTGGCATTCCTTCTAAGCTCCGCCCAATAGTTACCTGGCCAACAGGTAGGACTGTTTGGCCCCTCCCTCTCTTTGACTGTTCCTTTTCTCTCTCTAACCCCCTTTGCTCTCTAACCCCTTTTTTCCATCTCGTCCCCCCCCCCCCCCGGCATTTCTGGCCAGCCTCTCCTCTCCTCTCTCTCTCTGTTCTTCTCTGCCCCCTCTCTTTCTTTGCCTCTACTCCCTTCTCAACTCCCCTTCCCATGTCGCTGAATAAACTCTACACCCATTCTATACTACACCTGAAGTATGGCTGGTCCCTGGCAGGGTGGGGGAAGGAAACGCCTTAGCATGAGCCTGCTGAGGCAACCCCTCCCACTGCACCTTATTGCACTCTATAAAACATATCCCTGGTTTTATAAAACACTTCACTACCGTCCTATCAGAAGGTTCTAGAAGCATGGGGTTGCTGCTTAGAAAGGGATACTTGAAACTTAAACACAGAGAGTTTTGGGTAGGCCATAGGTTTGAGAATGTCCTTGGCTCCTCACTGTCCCACCCCCAAACCAGAGCTTGCTTCAGCCAGTCTGAGAGGAAGCAGGCCAAGAGATAGATGGCATCAGGAGGTGAGCTCCTGGAGCCTGTCATTGGGACAAGCCCTGGATCCTTCTCCCAACTTGAGGTGGTTACAGAACAAAGGGGGGAAAACCCCTGGCTGCTCCTACCCCCACCCCATGCCTGCAGAGGGACCGTCATTCCTTGGGCTGCCATGTAGACTGGAGGTCAGCAAAAGGGCCACAGGCGCTGGGTAAGGACATGGCCGACATAATTAATTTAACAGTGGAAGCTCTAACACTGCCATGGCCCAGCAGGCCAACCACACCTGCTTCAGGGACCTAGAAAAGATGTCCTGATGTCCTGCCAGTGACCACCAGGCAGGTGGCAAACTCCTCAAAGTCCTCCCATTGTTGGAGTTCTGGGTGTGCAGGCGAGATGTGAGAGAATGCTATCAACAGGTAAAAAACGGCTTTGGATGTCATCGCTGGAGTCGCAAAGGTGCCCCATTAACCTGAAGTTCACTCAGCAAGCTGTTGCTTGTGCTGCTTTTAAAAAAGCATTCAACCAAAACACCAGGGAGTGGAAGAAGACATGCTTTAGGAGCTCGTTAGCAACAATTGCCAAGGAAACTGGACCGGCCTCAGGTGACTTCAGGTTAGGCAAAGGAGCAGCTCACCAAGCCGCCTGCATTACCATGTAAACAGTCATTTAAAAGCACACACTTTATGTGATGCAAAATTGAATCGGGATAGAATTAAATTAAAAACTAATTCAATGACAGATTAGCTCTTCCTTGTTAGCACTGATTAGAGGAAACACTTGAATTACGTTAAAGTTTTAACAGGCACCTTGGAGGTGACTGTTTTACATGCTATCCTTAACAGCAAGCTAGGCGCAGGCCCTCCCAACTCCACAGCTCCCAGAACATTTCAGTGTCATTACTGGGACTTCTCCTCTTATAGGCTGAAAAAAAAATCTTCAGAGATCGGCTTATTCGGGCCCTCGGGTTTTACAGGTGGGAGAGCCAATGCTTATCTGATGCCAAGTGTGTTGGCACACTATCGATAAGGAGTTCCTCCAATCGGCGGGAGGACCCTCTTTTGCTCAGATAGTGTCTGGCCAACTCTTTCTGGGCTGAGGGGCTGGCTTTTCATTGCCCCAGTCTCTCTGACTGGCCTCCTAGCTGACCTACGAGTTAGGACCTAGCCCTTGGGTGTCCCCCTTCTCAGAAGCAGTTCATTTCCCCCTCTGCCGCCTCGAAAACCCTAGTACTAGGTTGGATTGCTTCCTGACAATTTCGGGGAAATTGTCAGCCGTGGTCCCTAGAAATTACTAGTGACGACCTGAATTTCTAGCCTGACCAGCCATAGTTACTGAATATTCTCTGGGACGCCAGCAAGAATAGTTCAGTAACACCCCCCAACACCCAATGGGTACTAATTGGTCTTCACTGGTACCTCCAGACACCCCTCTGGGATGTCTCCTGGCAAACCTCAAATCTCTTAAATTAACGCCTGATTTGAGGCCCTCAAAATTGATACACCTCTGCAATAAGGTTTGGATTCAGCACTCTTTAGAAAATAG
>JAPYYD010004984.1:0-12576 GCA_028551405.1 Uromys caudimaculatus | reverse complement strand
GGCCACATATGTGGCAGAGGAGGGCCTTGTTGGCCATCAAGGGGAGGAGAGGCCCTTGGTCCTGAGGGTGTTAGATGCCCCAATGTAGGGGAATGCTAGGGAGGTAAGATAGGAGTGGGTGGGTGGGTGGGGGAACACCCTCATAGAGGCAGGGGAGGGGGGATGGGATAGGGGGTTTCCAAAGGGGAAAACATTTGAAATGTAAATAGACTAAATATTCAAAAATAAAAAATAAAATAAAAAAACCAAAGACACAAAATAAAGAAGTGAATATTTTATTATTTATCTTTAAAAGTAATCTTATGAGCATCAAATCTAAACTTTTCTATAAAAATCAGTAATATCTATCTTAAATCCTTAAAATTCTTATGTACTCATCAGCAATTTGTAGTGAATCCTTTCAGGATGCTGAGGTGGTGATAAGTGACCCTCAGTGAGAGGCATGTCAGCCAGTGCTTCCATTGTTCTTGTTCTCTGATCACAAAAGGCCCCTAGCTTAGCTATTGAGGGCATGCTGTTCTGAATTTTAAATTGTTTCCTAAAATTTTCTGCATCAGAGACAACAGTAAACACATTTCAACCTAGCTTCACTAGCAATTTATTTTGCCAAATGTTTTCAAAGGGTGGCGGTCATTGCTGGCAACCTATGTGTTTTTTAAAGTTCTTCCCTAAGGTGGTGATTGAATCATTAATCAGCTACAGCAGCAATGCCTGAAAAAGATCAAGCGTTATTATTCTGTGAGGCAGAGATACTGCTGAGGGACTCAAAGCCCACTTAGAGTGTTCATACAATTCTTAGATTGAGAGGGATATGAAGGCAGCAAGCAGAACACAGCTCTATAACATCATGAAGTCCTCAGGACACATGGTCCTTGGGGCTGTGCCACACGGAGGCTTACTCATGTGGCTGTGGTAACTGGTAGGTCACAGTCCATGAGTTCTATAGCCATTTGTCATTCCTCCTGCATTGCCCTCGGCAGATATACATGTATGCTTAAATAGTACACCCATGTTTACTGCTGAACAATTCAGTGTAGTTGAGGCATGAATAGACAAAAATAAAAAAAATTAAAAATAAATAATACATAGAATGAGACATTATTCAACACTGATAAATGTGAAAGTTCTCCAATATCTGATAATATGCATGAACTTGGAAATTATGCTACTAACCAAAATAACTAAAAGAAAAATACTTAATATATTAAGTACTTTTATATTAATAGATTCAAAAAAGTAAAAAGATCAATTACAAGAAATTAAGTGTAGCAAATCCCCACACTTCATCTAAAAGCAAAAAGTTCTAGGACATTGTTTTAGTTTGCAATCTGTTGCTGTCATAAACACGGTGACTAAAAGCATCATGGGAAGAAAATGGTTTCTTTGACTTCCTGCTTTTCCTCAGTTTATCCAATGTAGGAACTTAAATCAGGAAACTGGAGGGAAGAACTGAAGCAGAGACAATGGAAGAATGCTGTTTCTTGCTTTGTTCTCTATTGTTTACTCAGTTTACTTAAGGAAAACTCAACATTCAATATGAACACATTGATAGAATATGAACTAACAATGAAAACACATGCATGATGATTATAACTATTGAAAATTCACACATATTTCTGGCTAGAGAACTATCCTAGTTTGTATTCTGTTATGATACAATAGCAATTAAAATTAACTGAGGCAGGAGTGGGTGGGTGAGAGGGTGAGTATCCTCATAGAAGCAGCGGGACAGGGGAGGGGATAGGGGACTTATGGAAGGGAAACTGGGAAAAGTGTTACACTTGAAACGTAAATAAATAAAATAACCAATTAAAAATCAACTTACAGGAATTAAGGCTCTCTTGGACTTACCTTTATACTTCACAGACCATCATTGAGAGAAATCAGAGCAGGAATTTAAGCAGGAACCTGGAGGAAAAAATCCAACTAGAGACAATGGACAAATAGGAATACAGTTTACTGGCTTGCTCAGCTATATTTCTATGCAGATCAACTGCTCATAGTGGGCTAGGCCTCCTACAACAAGATAATAGGTCACAGTCTTGCCTAAAGTCCAATCTGATGGTAGAATTTTAGTTTTTCAAATGAGGGTACCTTTTCCGAGAAGATTCTAGCTTGTGTCAAATTGAAAAAATGTCTAACCATCAAAAGTAAGGGAGAAAGTGTTTTCTTATACTTCAGCTTTTAGAAAGAAGGGTTAATGTCAGATATAATAAATACTCAGCTTAAATGCACATCATGAAAGTGAAATCTATATTTTTATATTTATATATCATACTTTGTAGTACCTGTGTCAGGTTTTTATTTTCTCTGAAAAATATATTCTCATTTTATATTTTTTTCTTGTAAGACATACATTTTCTTCTCTTATATCCAAACTTGTCTTTAGGAATGCAAAATATTCTGGTTACTTTGAAAAGTCAATTTATCTACAAATAAATCCTAAGCTGCAAAGACATGAATGAAAATACTACTTCCCATCAGTGTTTTGGAGTGCCAATACCACAAATCCATGATTTTCTACAAAAGATTTATAGGGGAAAAAGCAGTAGGTTTCTCTTTGTTATATACTGAGGGAACAAATGGAACCACTCAATTTCAAGACTGAAAGAGTTTGTTTGTAATGTTCTATAGTGTTTCACCTTAGACCCTGGCAACACATGTCTATCAAGGTACCCTAGGAGTATATGTTATCATTTAAGTTTTTGTTTACAGCATGGAACCAGTGTTGACCTGTTTACTTTTCAATACCAAGGTAAAATGTCATGCATTGTCTGACAAACCATGTTTGTCAGAGACATGGATATTTTTCTCATTGAACTTCATCTTTCCCTCTATAGTCCCAACCTTCTGGAAATCAATCTTTTAATAAAGAAGAAAATGTCTACTGTTGATTTTTACAGACCTAAAGGTCAAGATTACAGTTACTCATATAAAAACCAGAATGATTTTTTTAAAAATCAACAAACAATATTCCCCCAGGAAATTGAAGTTAATATAGTAGCCCTCTTGTCTTCTGTACTAATGACAGAAATACCTCTGTCTTCAAATCAGTTTTAATTACTGTTCTAGGTTACCAAATTTTCTCACATTTGAAAATTCTATTGATTTTTATATTGATTGCTGTGAAGGAATTAATCATCTTATTCATTGAAGGCAATATAATATGGTGAGATCAGAAAATTATACTTAAATAAGAAATGTGCATTAAACAAGCACGTCAGTATTTAGTTAGCCTTTACTGATGAGAGCTAGCTGTGACTCTAATTTTGCTATAAACTTATATATCCAAGTGGTTTATCTGTGGCTTATGATATTTAGAATACTGTGCTAACACAATGTTTTCACAGAGTTGAAATATTCTGAGTCTTTCACTGTTATCTTTATTCATCCTTTCTGCAATATTACTAAGTAGCTCATTTCATTTCCTTCTCATAAATCTGAGCCTACATTATGGTTTTTCTTTGGCTAAGACTCTGAACATAATTCAGATTTTCTTATATAATCTCATTTAACCAAACTAGTAGCAAAATGCATTCATAAAGCTCAATTGTCAAATGAAACACTTAGTTAAATTTGTTGTTTTTACTAGTTTAGGGTGGTAGTACTCAAGTCTAAATTAGAGTATCATACATGTTAGGCAAATAGTCTAACACTGTGCTATACTCCCAAACCTAAGTGTGTTGTTTATATTTTTTGTTATTATATTAATAGGATCAATTGGATATGGAGGAATTTTCATCTAGAAATATGGCTGCCATGGCAAGTGATCATATTTAAAGACATCCTAGGCCTATGTAATCCAGTTGGAATGATAGACCTTTAATCTCTATGGCTGGAATATAGATATACCTTTAATCAGAAAAAATGAATGTACATTTAGTTTGTAGAAGGAAGCAGGCATATTTGAAAGTGACTTCTAATTGACAGCCAGAGAAAGTGACTAAAAGAGAAAGATTTGACAGAATGAGACAGAACTAGTATACACTCAACCATCATAAGAACAGAAAGGAAAAATAGGCTACATAATAGCAGTGCAGAGTAAGACAGGAGGGAGGGCAATTCAGTGAGTCCAGTTTAGTTTAGATTAGGCAATGCTGTGGAGTTCAGTTGAGTTCAGTGCAGTTCAGAGTAGTTCAATGCAGTTCAGTTGAATGCAGTTGAGTTCTATTGAATTCATGTAGTCAATATAGTCGGTACAGTTTGATTTGTGGAATTTAGAAGCAGATTTTCCAAGCAGAGAAATTTGGTGAGAAACTGAGGCAAGTCAGTTTGACTCAGTTAGCTTGGAGAGGAGTTTTGAGCTGGGGCAGCTGAGTTGAAACATCTAGCCGGAATTCAGAAGAAAAAACAACTAGAAAGGGTGAGCTTATTTAGCAATAAGCCTATGAGATGACAATTACATCTTGGAAACAAGAGTTGCTTTTTCACACAGCATGGCATGTTGGTATGTGCTCTACCACTTAGTAAAACTGTCATCTATGAATATTGTTTTAAGTTACATAGACATGTAGTTACCTGGTTTAAACTGTTACGTGGTGTAGGGTGTGTTCAGGGAAACAGACATATAACGAAACATCATGTGTGCCATGATTTACTGTTTATGCTTAAGTAAGCTATTAGAATTATAGAAAATACCATTTGTTGAACAAAAGTGCTATAATCTGAGCCAAGGATGTTTAGAGTGCATTGTTGTACAGGAAAAAACAAACTAAGTGAAATACTTGATACATAATAGGACATATATTTTTTTCTACATTTAGTTATTTCTGTGTAAACATTTCAGTAACATAATAGGAAATGACTTTTGTCTAACAAAAACTGATTCCACGATTTTATAAATCAGTGAGTTGCATGGGAGTTCCCAGATGGATGCTGCTGTTAGTGTGTGCTCTGCTCTAAAAATCATCAAAACTAAAGGCAGACTGAGAGAAATCTGGAGTAAGCTGGGCTATCTACGAGAGGAAGACATCCTTTCTGTATGTTCAAGGAGTTTTAGCTAAAGCTTAAACAAACAAGTTCTCAAAGTAAATATTGGCTTGCATAAATGTTAGTAAAATAAGTGGAACTGTGTAAAAACATCTGTTAAACTTATCACTTAGAGTTAAATAAACACAAAAGAAGTTGTTTGATAAAATTTAAATGCCTTGCTAAAGTTTAAATTGATATTTTAAACACATACAAAGCATTATTTTAAGGTATTGCTTAAACATATGTCATAGACAAGAGATTGATTAGATGGGACCTAACCTCAATAGTGCTGGAGGGAATTCTCACTTTTATGTCAGATAATAGCTAAAATAAACAGGTTAGGAAAAAATGTCCAACACTATTTTCCTTCTAATTGTTTTATTTCCTTCATAGAAATTGGGTCTAGAAGGGAAAAAATTATAGGCATGAAAATTCCTCTTAAGAAAGGATAAATTCATCTGAATTATCTAAAACATTATTTTTATCTCTTTCTGTACATAAAAGAATTGAGTGAAAAAATATTTGTACTCAAAGCACAAAATAATTTGAAAATATTACGCACCTTGCTAAAACTTTGAGGGTTCTCTTATCTTGTTCTTGACATTAGGCTACAACACATTGTTTTTTCTTAAGGAAGATTCCATGATTATAAATAAAACAAAACTAATGACATAAATTCACCTTGAGTTCATATAGCAACAATCATTACAATGTAACTTCACCCAATGTATGAAAAAGGTACAACACTTACTCTGCTCATTGTGTAGTACTTGTACCTCAATATATAACACTAAATACTGTGTCACTTCTAGGTACAATATACTCTATATTAGTTCTGTGAACTACAATAAAATGCCAAATTTTGTCACTAGTCTGTAAATTACTTTAGCATTAGATGAAATTTTTTCTACAAGTATCATTTAGTGAAATTGAAATTTATCATGCAGTGAAATATCCATACCAAGAACAGAACTCAAACTGAGATACATTAATATGATGTTGAATCAAATTTCACCCCCTCCTTACCTTTTATTCCCCATAGCAGGGGTTCACACACAAAAATAAATAAAATGTGCTTTTGCCACAGCCAGTGTAGAAGAATTGTGAATTAGCTTGTTAGTAAGAATGAGCAGTGAATAAATGAAGACAATCATAGACCCAGAAATTCTCCAGCACAAGGAATGGAATTACTTGAAGTTATAATTGGAAAGTAAGTCAACATTTTTTATTCAAAACAAATAAATAAACATTAATTAACATATTATTTTAAATGATCACAACTAAACGTCATTAATATGTAAATCACCAAACTAATTCCCAGAGTGGTTGTACCAGCTTGCAATCCCACCAGCAATGGAGGAGTGTTCCTCTTTCTCCACATCCTCGCCACCATGGACTGAAGGAGCTGAGGGGGTTTGCAGCCCCATGGAGGCATCAAAAGTGTTAACTGGCCTGACCCTCCAGTGCATCTGGAGACTGGACCACCAACCAAAGAATACACATGGAGGGACCCATGGTTCGGACCACATATGTGGCAGAGGAGGGCCTTGTTGGCCATCAGGGGGAGGAGAGGCCCTTAGGCCTGAAGGTGTTAGAGGCCCCAGTATAGGGGAATGTCAAGGTGGGAATATGGGAGTGGGTGGGTGGGTGGGTGGGAGGTGGAATACCCTCATAGAGGCAGGCAGAGGGAGGAGGCGATAGGGGGTTTCCAAAGTAGAGATCTGGAAAGGGGGAAATATTTGAAATGTAAATAAAGTATCAAAAAATAATTTAAAAAAGACAAAAAAAAAAAATAAGAGAAAGAGGATATTGGCTAGTTGATGACTATGGGAGGCCATGGGGTAATAAAGGGAATCAGGGAAGAAAAAAATGTAAATCACACAACACACCATTAGAAGTCAGTTATAAAATAGGGAATATAATATGAAGGTAATTAACACAAAAATCTATGCTATATGAAGTATCTATTCACTATTTGGTCACCCAATACCCAGTGTAGTGCCTTGCATAGAATAGCAACTAAGTTAATGTTGAATGAATTGCAGTTAATCACACATAACCAGTGACTAGTAGAAATGAGGTTAATCTTTGATATCTAGTATGCATATATACATATATACAGAGATAATGAGTCAGACATTAAAAAAAGAAAACATTTTAGGACTATGCCAGAAATTTTAGAAAAATCAAAACATTTCAAGTGTTTGCCTTCCATGTTTTAGATGTAAGCCCCACAATATACTGAGAGAGAATTTAAGCAGCTAAGGTTTTTTGAAAGTTAGTACATCAGTATGTACTAAAATAAAACTCACTTTTGTATATGTCTACATTCAAATTGGTCCTACTATGTTATAATTTGAATAAATGACAATAACACCCAGTATGCCATGATAACTCTAAGCTTGTATTCGTGGCAACTATATTTTGACAATAACTAACATCTTTCTAATAAAACTTCAGACCCAATTAATAAGAAGTAAATAGATTCTATTACTGGGAAAATAATCTACACAGGGCTAGGAAAACCAGGGATTTTGGAGGAGAACCTACAACCACCACTTTACTAATCCAGCATAATCAATAACTACATTTTAAATATTTATACTTGTACCTAAATATAAATGTAGTACTCACCATTAATCAAAGAAACTTCTTTTTACAACGTATGTAGAAAATTACATAAAATTACCATGGACTAAAAAGCAGAGTTGTGTAGCCTAGTTCAGACTGATACACCTATTGTGCAGCTCCTGCACCTATGGATCAGGAAGAGAGCTTGGTTCCGTGCCCCCACCCATGATAATCTGAAACTGTAAGCAAGTCCAGAATTGTGCTTTTTAAAAATAAAATTGCATTGGCAATGGTGTTTTGTCATAATGATAGAAAATTATCTAAGACAATTGAAATATATTAATAAGTGTAATTTTTTCTTTTATTGGAAATTTTTGTTATTTACATTTCAAATGTTATCCCCTTTCCAGGTCTCACCCCCTGAAACCCCTTATCTGATCCCTCTTATCCCTGCCTCTACGAGGGTATTCCCCCAAACATTCACTCTGTACCCTGGTATTCTCCTACACTGGCACATAGAAAAACCACAGAACCAAGGGCCGCTCCTCCCACTGATGTCCAACTAGGCCATCCTCTGCCACATATGCTACTGGAGCTATGAGGCCCTCCTTGTGTACTTGTTGGTTAGTGGTCAAGTCCCTGGGAGCTCTGGGGATCTGGCCAGTTGTCATTGTTTCTTCCCACTCAGTCCAATGGTTGGCTGCGAAAATCCACCTCTGCATTTGTCAGGATCTTGCAGAGCCTCTCAGGAGACAGCCATACTAGACTCCTGTCAGCAAGCACTTCCAGGCATCCAAAAAAGCATATGGGTTTGGTGACTATGTATGGGATGGATCCTCAGATTGGGCAGTCTCTGGATGGCCTTTCCTTCAGTCTCTACTCCACATTTTGTCTCCATATATCTTCCTGTAAGCATTTTGTTCCCCGTTCTAAGAAGCACTGAAGCATCCACACTTTGGTCTTCCTTCTTCTTGAGCTTCATTAGGTCTGTGAATTATATCTTGGCTATGCCAAGATTTTGG
The DNA here is from genome assembly GCA_028551405.1 of Uromys caudimaculatus. Lineage (NCBI taxonomy): Eukaryota > Metazoa > Chordata > Mammalia > Rodentia > Muridae > Uromys > Uromys caudimaculatus. The sequence continues at coordinate 4,012 of JAPYYD010004984.1, read as the reverse complement.
GCTAATATCCACTTAGCAGTGAATGCATACCAAGTATGTTCTTTTGTGACTGGATTACCTCACTCCAGATGATATTTTCAAATTCCATCCATTTGCCTAAGAATTTCATGAATTCTTTGTTTTTAATAGCTGAGTATAAATCCATTGTGAAATGTATCACATTTTCTGTATTTATTCTTCAGGTGAGGGACATCTGGGTTGTTTCCAGCTTGTGGTCACTATAAATATAGCTGCTATGAACATAGTGGAGCATATGTCCTTATTACGTGTTGCAACATCTTCTGTGTATATGCCTAGGAGTGGTATAGCTGGGTCCTCAGGTAGTACTTTGCCTAGTTTTCTGAGGAACTCCCAGACTCATTTCCAGAGTGGTTATACCAGCTTGCAATCCCACCAGCAATGGACGAGTGTTCCTCTTTCTCTACATACACATCAGCATCTGTTGTTACCTGAGTTTTTGATCTTAGCCATTTTGAATGGTGTGAAGTGGAATCTTAGGGTCATTTTGATTTGTATTTCCCTGATGACTCTGGGCCGCCAGGGGTCCATAGCCAATGAGCACCAGGAGAAAGCTACCCTCCCAGAAAAAGCCGTGAGTGGGGTTAAGGCAAGCACCACTGCTCACCGGGACCTGCCCAGAACCAGCGGAATACAGGGCCTGAGGAAAACTCGGGGACAGGAAACCTCTGAACCTTCCTGTTCCCATCTGTGGGTGAAGGCCTCTGCCTGGACCACTAGGGGTCCATAGCCAACAAGCGCCAGGAGAAAGCTACCCTCCCAGGAGCGTGGAAAAGCCACGAGTGGGGTTAAGGCAAGCACCACTGCTCACCAGGATGCACCTGGAATCCTCGGGACACAGGGACTGAGGTAAAGTTGGGGACAGGAACTTTCCGTTTTCCATCTGTGCCTGGGTACCACAGCCTGGGCCACAGGGCTCCAGGAAGGGCTGTTATCCCAAGAGTGCTGACATACCTTTGAGCACAGGCAAAACCACTACTTCTGTTGAAACTCACTAGATCAAGAGGGACCCTTTCAGAGCCATCAGGACATAGGAACCAAGGGAAAGCTGGGGGCAAGATACTTCTGATTTATGTCTGCACCCCAGAGCTGACCCTGTGCCACACCTATCCAAACCCAAATACCTCTCAGAGAGAGCTGGTCTTCAAGGAGTATTGACACAGAGACCTGCAGGAGGGGCAAGATACAACCAGACAGAGTAAGACCAGATAACATCAGAGTTAACAAGAGCAAAAGGCAAGGGTAAGAACATAAGGAACAGAAACCAAGGCTAATTGGCATCATCAGATACCAGCTCTCCCACCACAGGAAGCCCTGGATACCCCAACACACCAAAAAAGCAAGACTCAGATTTAAAATCATTTCTCATGTTGATGAGAGAAGACTATAAGAAAGAAAGGAATAACACCCTTAAAGAAATACAAGAGAACAGAGATAAACAACTAGAAGACTTTAAAGAGGAAACACAAAAAGCCATTAAAGAATTACAGAAGAACACAATCAAACAGGTGGAATTACAGGAAAACACAATGAAACAGACAAAGGAAATGCACAAAACTATACAGGAGCTAAAAATAGAAATAGAAACAATAAAGAAATCACAAAGGGAAACAACCCTAGAGTTAGAAAACCTAGGAAAGAGATCAGGAGTCATTGACGGAAGCATCACCAACAGAGTACAAGAGTTAGAAGAGAGAATCTCAGGAGCAGAAGATACCACAGATAACATCGACACAACAGTAAAAGAAAATGCAAAATGTAAAAAGCTTCTAACCCAAAACATCCGTGAAACCCAGGATACAACGAGAAGACAGAACTTAAGGATAATAGGTATAGAAGAGAGTGAAGAGTCCCAACTTAAAGGACCAGTAAATATCTTCAACAAATTATAGAAGAAAACTTCCCTAACCTAAAAAAAGAGATGAACATAAATATAAAAGAAGCTTACAGAACTCCAAACAGATTGGACCAGAAAATAAATTTGTCCTGTCATATTATAGTGAAAACACCAAATACACAAAACAAGGAAAGAATAGTAAAAGCAGTAAGGGAAAAAGGTTAAGTACCATACAAAGGCAGACCTATCAGAATTACACCTGACTTCTCACTAGAGATTATGAAAGCTAGAAGGTCCTGGGTAGAACTCATATAGACCATAAGAGAACACAGCTGCCAAGCTGGGCTGCTATACCCAGCAAAACTCTCAATTACCATAGATGGTGAAACCAAAATATTCTATGACGAAACCAAATTTACACAACATGTTTCCATAAATCCAGTCCTATAAAGGATAATGGATGGTAAGCATCAACTCAAAGAGGGAAACTACACCCTAGAAAAAGCAAGAAAGTAATCTTTCAACAAATTCAAAAGAAGATAGCCACATAAAAGTAAAAATAACATCGAAAATAACAGGAACCAACAATCACTATTCCTTAATATCTCTTAACATCAATGGACTCAATTCCCCAATAAAAAGACATAGATTGATAGACTGGATCCCTAAAGAGGACCCAGCATTTTGCTGCATTCAAGAAACACATCCCCATGATAAAGACAAACACTACCTCAGAGTAAAGGGCTAGAAAACAATTTTTCAGGCAAATGGTCCCAAGAAACAGTCTGGAGTAGCCATTCTAATATCGGATAAAATCGACTTTTACCCAAAGGTCATCAAAAAAGATAAGGAGGGACACTTCATACATATCAAGGGAAAAATCTACCAAGAAGAAATATCAATTCTGAACATTTATGCTCCAAATGCAAGGGCACCCACATTCATAAAGGAAACTTCACTAAAGCTCAAAGCACACTTTGTGCCTCACACAATAATAGTAGGTGACTTCAGCACCCAATTATCATCAATGGACAGATCTTGGAAACACAAACTAAACAGAGACACAGTGAAACTAACAGAGGTTATGAACAAAATGGATTTAACAGATATCTATATAACATTTCATCCTAAATCAAAAGGATATAACTTCTTCTCAGCACCTCATGGTACCTTCTCCAAAATTGACCATATAATCAGTCACAAAACAAACCTCCAAAGATACAAGAAGATTGAAATAATCCCATGCCTCCTATCAGATCACTACCGATTAAGGGTGGTCTTCAATGGCAACAATAACAACAGAAAAACCACATACATATGGAAGCTGAACAATGCTCTACTCTATGATAACTTGGTCAAGGAAGAAATAAAGAAAGAAATTAAAGACTTCCTAGAATTTATTGAAAATGAAAGTACAATATACCAAAACTTATGGGACACAATGAAAGCAGTGTTAAGAGGAAAACTCATAGCTTTGAGTGCCTCCAAAAAGAAACTGGAGAGAGTATTCACTAGCAGCTTAACAGCACACCTGAATGCTCTAGAACAAAAAGAAGCTAATGCACCCAAGAGGAGTAGAAGGCAGGAAATAATCAAAATCGGGGCTGAAATCAACCAAGTAGAAACAAAAAGAACTATACAAAGAATCAACAAAACCAGGAGTTGATTCTTTGAGAAAATCAACAAGATGGATATACCCTTAGCCAGACTAACCAGAGGGCACAGAGACATGATCCAAATTAACAAAATTAGAAATGAAAAGGGAGACGTAACAACAGATTCTGAGGAAATTCAAAAAATCATCAGATCCTACTACAAAAACCTATACTCAACAAAACTGCAATATCTGGATGAAATGGACAATTTTCTAGACAGGTATCAAACACCAAAGTTAAGTCAGGATCAGAAAAACCATCTAAAATGTCCCATAATGCCTAAAGAAATCGAAGCAGTCATTAAAAGTCTCCCAATCAAAAAAAAAATCCCAGGACCAGATGAATTCACTGCAGAATTCTATCAGACCTTCAAAGAAGACCTAATACCAATATTCTTCAATCTATTCCATAAAATAGAAACAGAAGGAACACTACCCAATTCTTTCTATGAGACCACAATCACACTGATACCAAAACCTCACAAAGACCCAACAAAGAAAGA
>JAPYYD010004983.1:0-12576 GCA_028551405.1 Uromys caudimaculatus | reverse complement strand
ATGGGCATGTCTGTGAGGAGCTGTATTGATTGTTGATTGATAGAGAAGATCATAACCTAGGGTAAGTAGCACCTTCCCTGGCAGAGGTCGGGACATTGTGAGAGCAGAGCAAGCTAGCTGTGGGTAAGCAGGGAGGCATGCATGCATTTAAAAAGGAGGCATGCATGCATTTGTCTTTCCCTGTTCTTGGCTGTGATGTAGTAGGGCTAGCTGCTTGAGTTTCTGCCTTAACTTCCCCAAAATGGTGGCCTGTACCCTGGAATTATACGCCAGGTAAACCTTTTCTTCCTTAAGTTGCTTTTTTGTCAGGATAATTTTATCATAGCAACAGAATAAAGGGAAAAATAGAACAGAAATTGACTTGATATTTAAAGAAACCCAACCTACTTTATAAAATGTAATACATATTTATTTATATAATGTATATTTATTTATTTTCATATAATATTATATAATATGTATTTATGTGGTAAATTTCTAAATTTTTATATATAGTATAACTATATTTATATGTATATAAATATATATAAACATAACTTTATGTGTGTGTATGCATTCTGATTACAGATCAGACATGAAATACTAATGTTGTAAGAGAATTTTTGGCTAAAACCAAAATCACCATCACAAACAAAAGAAGCCATTTACTGTTGGGTTGGGTTATTCAGTGTGAAAGGATCATGAGCCGAGGACCCTGCCTGTCTGTGTCTAGGCTGGAAATAATGGTTTGATGAAATGCCAGATGCTGTTTTTATTGGTCTAGTAAAGAATACTGATAAATGTATTTTTATTGGAGCTTCAGGAAAAAAATCCTTTCACAAAGTCAAACTGTTGTGTGGAGCATTTTATACGGAGTGTGAGGGGCGACAAAGGAAAGCACTGGGTCGTGAACACTTGATAAGATAAGCCCTTCTCTGCCACGCGTAGCGTGTTGGTCTCCGTGCTCCCTCCACTACAGCTGTCCAGAAGCAGTTTACCGTTAGAGGCTCCCCCACCAGGTAACAGGTAGCTGGTAAATCCTCCCGTGCACTCCATAGTGATTGAACTGGTTGTACTCTGAAACTTTAGGACAAAACCATAATTAAATATTTAACATAGATACATATCCACCCCTTTCACCCGTTTTCCTTCCATAGGAGTTAAAGAGGCTAAAGTACATGCTGCCCTAATAACGTGTTCAAACCACTTTGTGCGACTGGCCAGGGTGAAAGAAAATGCAAGTCAGTGTTCTCGGAAGCCACTTCCCCAACTGCCCATGTTTTCTTACTAGAATCAAAGCATTTGATCTCACTTCAGAAGCATGTGGGTGGGTGAGCCTTGCCCACCATGAATATGTGGGCTATCTGGTGCTGAAGGGCTTTTTTTGAAGTAGAATGATAAAGGGTTTGGGGGGGGTGTTTTTCTAAAGAAAACACATCTGTTTCTTCAGGGAGAGGGATGCTTTAATAGATACACTGATAATTTATGTGAGCTTTTCTGAACTTCTGCTTTACCATACACACACATCATTTAATTAGCAGCTATAGTGTTCTCCTAGCTAAGGCTAGGTGAGAAATGGCTAGGGAGAATGACATGTGGCTGCTAAGTGGAATTCGTATATGTGCCTTGTGCCCTTATATGTTTGTACAATTTAGATACCTTTTGAAGATATTTTATTGTTACCCATGACAATATGTCCATGACAACGTGGAAATCTGCAAATTAATGACTATTAAAAATTTTAATCAATATAGCATGGTCCTGTCTTCACCACCTGCCCCAAATCCTTGTTCCAAATCCTTGTTCCAAGTCCTAGAAAATTACAGAAAATGAGCAAGTAAGTTCCTGTTGAATGAGAAAACAGTAAGGTATCTCCCTAAGTGGGTCAGAAATTATAAAAGACTTGGGGGACGGAGGCTGTGGGGATGAGTATGAACTTGAGATCTGAGAAGCATCAAATAAGACACACCCTAGGTGGCATCCCAGCTTCGCACCAGGGATGTGTCCTGGGCTAGGGTATGGCTCAGAGGCACAGCTGTAGGGCCTGCTGAGCGTCTTCAAAACCAGGCTCCTGCCTCCAGGAAGCAAAGCAAATGTGGACAACTGGAAATGAGTTTCAGATCAGTGCGTGTCCGTGACAGTCCTCACCCACGGTGCCTAACCTACCAGGCAGCTTCTTGGCAGCCCTCACCCGTGGCACCTTTTACCTACCAGGCAGATGGCATCTCTACACCGACAAATCAAGTACAGCGAGTAGTTTCAACAAATGATCTAAGATATCCAATTACAATTTAAAAAGAAAAAAAGAACTTTAAATAAAAGCATTCATGTAAAGAACCAAAGTTGAGTAGATGAAATATCAGAATGAATGAATACAGACTATCTCAGAAGTCTATCTGTTATCCTCAGAGGGATGAGGGAACATATGGCATTTGTGAAACCAGAACAGATTTATAAGGAAAAAAATTAAAGGTGAGAAAAACAAAATATATATATATATATGATGGTTGAAACAAATTTACTGTTTCCCTCAAAAAAAAATATATATATATATAATATATATATATATATATACATGCATAGTTCAAAAACAAATTAGTAAAATGTATATTTTAATCTCGAATTTTTTTCTCACATATAACACAAAAGAATTTAGAGGGTTGGGGAGATAGCTAGCTCAGTTGATGAAGTGCTTACCAAATATGCCCGAAGGCCTGAGGTTTCTCCCCAATGCCCATGTTTAAAAGCCAGGCCCCAGTATAGGGGAATGCCAAGGAGGGAAGTTGGGAGTGGGTGGGTGGGGGAATACCCTCATAGAGGCGGGGGGGAGGGGGAGGGGATGGGGGGGTTCCCAAAGTGGAGACCTGGAAAGGGGGAAACATTTGAAATGTAAATAAAGTATCAAAAAATTAAAATTAAAAAAAAAAAAAAGCCGGGCAGTGGTGGCGCACGCCTTTAAACCCAGTACTTGGGAGGCAGAGGCAGGTGGATTTCTGAGTTCGAAGCCAGCCTGGCCTACAAAGTGAGTTCCAGGACAGCCAGGGCTATACAGAGAAACCCTGTCTCAAAAAACAAAACAAAAAAAACAAAACAAAACAAAACAAAAAAAGCCAGGCATGGTGGCACACACTTGCGATCCCAGTGTTGGAGGGAAAGGTTGAAAACAGGAGGATTCCTGGAGCTTGCTACTGACTCACCCTAGACCAGTGAGCAAGCTCCAGGTCTCAGTGAAAGACCCAGTCTCATAACAACAAACCGGATGGCTCTTGAGGAGCAATACTCAAGTTTGACTCAGCCTACACTTCTGCACATGCATGCACAGGTACATGTGTACATGTGTGAACACACAGCATGCACACACATGGGGAGGCAAATATGTTAGATATACAAGAAAAGTGCTTTTTTTAACCTTCAAACAGTATACAGAGCACAGTTTAACAGCATGACTATTTAGCACAATGACAACAGTTTTCTCTCCCCACCGCAGGCCTGTGGGTTCCATAATCATGGATTTTAACCATGTTTAAGTACCAAGCATGGACTCCTTTATATGCCCAGACCTTAACTCTAATCAAGAGAGGTGCTGGATACACTTGTCCGTGTTGCCACTCTTACACCAGCGTGGTAGTATGGTATCACAGCACTCAGGGTCTAGTACTGGGTTAGATCTCGATATCCCAACACTATAAAAGCGGGCCAGCAAGGAGAGTTTCCTGGTCATGTTGAGACTGATGTATCTATGCCATAGAGCCAAAGTATGTGGCATCATCAGTAGTAATTGTACCATCCAGTTATTGTAATTAACCAAGAGAAATTGTCATTCATGACGCATAAACAATTGAGCATATTAAAATACGTTTTATAGACATACGAGGTGGGGCCCAGAAAGCTCCAGATGAGCACTTACTGCTGGTACAGAGCCCTGTCCCCTCCTAGCCTATCTTTCATTTGGTCTGCATCTTACTACTACTTTCATAACAAGAGAATTACTTTAGATTTTTAAAACTTAACACTAATTTTAAAATGGCTAAAAGAAATGGGCTAAAACTAAATAGAAACTCTAGCAGTGTAAGAGACATACAGAGAAATAAAACACAGATTTTCGTTCTGCTAAGCATCTCCGCACACTTGATTGTTTCAGTAATAGCATGTCGCATACCACATCAGCCATGATTGTTAGTCTAGTAATTCTAGTAAAAAATAAAATAAAATAAAAATAAAACATTCCTCTTAGTTTTTAAAAAAATCTTGAATCGCATTTTATCTTATTTTAAAGCAAACAGAATGTTGTTGCGTTTTGCAGGAGAAATTGAAGCTAATTTACTGAGACTCTGGAGTGTCCCAGTTAGTATGTGCTGGTCGCTAAGCAGCCTCCAGTCTGGGCTGTGTTATTGTTGTGTCGTGAGGAAACTGTGTGTCTTCTACCCATAGTGCAACCAGCATTCCATTCAGGGTTATTCCAGACGGGTATGCTTAAAACATGAGGCCTGTAATAAAAATCAGAAATAAAATTAAATGTGAGCAAACATGGGAAAGGGGTGAAGAGGGCACTCTGGGTGCAGGGCATGCTGGGAAGCCTCCAGCCAGGGCTCCTCCCTTACTCCCCTCGATGACTGAAGGACAGAGGGGGAGAAATCCATAAACACAGTGAAGGTGAGAAGCACACACCTTGCTAGACTTCAGAGGACCCCTACTGGAGATAAAGCTCATGAATATAAACGAAGGTGGAAGGGTCTCCACATCCCTTATTAAATATCAGAGACTGGATCCCAAACGGGTTTTACCAACGAAATGAACTTTTTCAATCTCCGAAAACTCATATGAGCTTTAAGAAGCATATAGATTTGGTAAATACAGACTCTTTCAACCAGCCTTTGTTCTCTGGCCTGGAGCACGCCTAACATTTCCATCTGTAGGTGGTTTCATCCAGCCTGAAGAGTAAAGCAAATTTTCATACATAATATAAATGTCCCATTCCTTTAGTGTTCTGTATGCAGTATCGGTAGGGAAGCATGATTGACACGTTAAACTGGTATTTACCAGCCTATAATGAAATCGTTTGAATTTTTTATTCTGAGTTTAAAACCAGCTGGTGTTTCTTCTTTTCCTTTGCTTTTCTCTGAAATTTTTGTTTGCCAAAGCAGACATGTGAGGTCAAAATTCACAGTCCCCCGTGGATCCCCATTTCTTGCTGTTAAAACCTGGGCAAATGCTCTTCAGAGGTTTTCCTACTCACATACCAAAAGGCATCGCGGGGACCACGTTCTCTCTATTACATCTCAACTCAACCTTTACAAAACACAGCGACACGTTATAAAAGTCTCTTATATTAATCATTTCAAAAAAGATCATATGCCAGCTCTTAACCAACCCTTGCTGAGATGGGGGACACTGTACCAAACATTCTTGTGGGCTTATTTATTTATAGATGATAAATTCCTAGAATATAAAAGGATATAGAGTACTTATACATATATGTGTATTGTGTAATTTCAGTTGACAAACTTCCCTCCAGAAACTCTATCATTCTAGAAATTACCAGGGTATGAACTGATTAAAAGACAATTAATCCTAACAAAGCATCCCAGGACAGCTGATAAGGCCATTAGCTATCCAGCTAAGAAACCTCTTCAGACGCTTTTGCTTCCTAGACTATGTTTCTTTGTGACACACAAAAGATAGTCTTATCTTAAAGCCATAAATTAAATATTATTGTGACCTTAGTATTTCAGAAGAACAAAGTTGTCTCAGGGCATTTTTTTTATTGATTGGAAACTTGTTTTCTTCCCTTCAACATCATCTCTCTGTATTTGTAATAAATAATAGATACAAATGTATTTATAATAAATAAGATAGGGCTTTTTATTTTATAATTAGTCATAAAGGGGTAAATATAAATTGGTACGTGGTAGAGAGCTCACCCCTAGGCAGATGCGTCTTCAGATGCGGTTCCCATGGAACGGAACTGCATTTCCTCAGGGAAAGCCATTTAAAGCACAGAGAATCAATAGCCCTGGTGAGGGAACTTGCAGTACCATCCAAGAAAATGCTAAAATGGTACAACTTCTCAGGTAGCCACTGCTGGGCCTCGTAGATTTCGTTATAATTTCATTTCATGTAATTATTTCAATGGGAGAAAGTCAGGGCTGTGTCATTTCTTAACTAGAAATGACCACAGTTTGGAAACAATACAAGTCAAGGCCAAGGGCAGGGAGCTGAGGCTTTCTCCCTGAAGGCCTAGGTAGCTGACACAGCTCCACATCCCTGCAGGGGCCCTTTGCCTTCCAACACTCTTGAGCTGGTTTGCACAAACTCATGAAAGAATGCATCGGTGCTCTGACAGGCTCCTGATGAATTTTTAACAAATGCAGATAATTTATTCAAAGCAATAAGACTTTTAAAAAAGGTTTAATTCATAAAACTTTAGAAAAACACATGGCTTCCTTCATCTTTCTGTTCAAAGTAGATGAACCTGCCCGCGCCATTTGATTATAAAAATATTTGGGTATCAAAAGAGATTAATTTCATTTTTGCTACTTATGCTATCTGTTTTTAGTAAGAGGAATAAAAACTAATTTAGAGTAAATTAGAGAAGTTGAGCTTAAAATAAAAACTGAAAGTCCATATACAATCTGAATTGTAGCATTGTCTGTGGTCAAAGTCTGTAGTTATTGTAAAAATAACTCATGTAGATTATCCAAGAAATTAATTAATTTACAGCAGATAGCTAAGAGAAAGCCATTGGACGCTTCTCTCACACTGATGGAAGTTTCTCTCAGGCTATGTCAGTCCCATCCTTTTCAATTCAACTTTTCATTTAAAAATACTCGCACAGTATATCTAAGCAGAGTTATTATCATCTGCATCATTTATAACTTAAACTTGCTGTGTGGATCAGCAGGCTGTGTGGTTTAATCGGGATAAATGGAGCACGTAAAAGACCAATGATGCGGTGTAGAGTCTTCATGTATACATCACATGAGGCTCCTGCTCAATTTACAAGTGAACCATTATCATGAAGAGCTCTTTCGAAAAGTTACTTGTGCACTATGAATGATTGACATAGTCTGTTAACACATGCAGAGAAGGAGGAAGGAAGGGGGTGGGGGAGGTTTCCTAAGATTTAAGTCTGTTCTACAGTTGAGTGGGGGCAGCAAGATGGCTCATCATCACTCGATGCCCAGCCTGACAACCTGAGCTTAATCCGCAGAGAGCCCACATGATCTGTCTGTGGACATCCACACATGTGTGCCATGGCATGCATGTGCACACGGTGAAGAGTTACATGAATCCTCCGGGCATGGTTTGAAGTAGAACTATAATGGTAACTACAAATCAAGAAATAAAACCAACAGTCTCAAGCAAACTGCTTAATATGTGTACCCTATTTCTCCATTTGTGACATGTTATTATGTGAATAATAAATGACCAAAAATAAGTACTAGAGAAACAAGTATCTAAATACCCAATGAATAGATTAAACTTCTCATAAAATAGACCATAAAGTCCTTAAAGTTACATGTATATTTGTGCAAAATTTTCTGTTGTTGCTTGATTTTTGATACAAGTCTCACTATGTAGCCAAGGCTAGCTTAGAATTCACTGTGTAGCCCAGACTGGCCTCACACTCATAGTCCTGGGGCCTTTGACTCCCGGGCTCTGGGATTGCAAGCATGGGCTACTTTGCCAAGTGATGTAATGCATCTTTCAATAATTTAGCCGTCACACTCAGTGTCCGTTGTCAGTGTGTGGTTCTGCAGTTGTATAGTGTGTTTGTTTGATGTCTCTGAGTGGTCTTTGCTTTGAGAGCAGAAGGCATCAGTCGCCTACACTGGAGGAACACCATGAAAGGGACAGAGGCAGCTTGCTCTTTTCACTAGGATGCTTCCACATTCTCTCTGAAATGGCTATCATTCAGTTGACATCTACGGATTTCTAGCAGTTCATTTCCCTTATAAAACTTAATGAAACTGGTGTTCCTCTGTGGAGAGATGAAGGTACAACTTAAATACATTACTTAGATATGGTTTTCAACATCTCAGAAGTACTGATGGGGGAAATTATGATTGATACTATTATAGTTTTCTAGAAGACAACATGCCATACCTAAGAGAGCTGTTAATATTCAACACCTAGTGAGTTTTTGCCTTGTGATTTACAAAATTGCCTACTTTTAATAATATATATTTTAAATATATTATATATTAACATATTATATTGATTAATTACTATATCATTATATAATATTTTGTATGTTTTATTATGTATATATAAATAATTAATGTGATGTATAATATAGAATAATATATAATTAATATGTAATATATAATAGCAGTTATAATTTAGTTTTGACAGAGATAGACATAGATAACTAAGTGGCATTTTTGTCATTTGGGGACAGAATTGTTAATGGTGCTGGAACAGCTTGTTATCTATATATGAAAAGAAAAGTTGGATCTCAGCTTTATTCCTCACCTTCAAATGAATTTCAAATAAATTAAATTTATGTAAATGTGAAAAGTAAAATTTTAAACTTTAAACAGAACGTGTGAGGGAATATCTCTGTAACCTTGGGGCAAGGATTTATTAAATAGAATGAACGATGCAAGCTGAAATAAAAGATGAATTCCGCCATTAAAACTTTTTCACATGTGTATATATGTGCCGTGTGTGTGCATGGTCATGTATGGCGACATGTGTATAACACATGTGCACATATGTACACATGGTATGTGGTAGCCAGAGGTTGCTCTCTACTATTTTACTGGATCAGAGTTTCTTAGTGAGCCCAGAGATCTCAAGTTAGCAAGTCCATCTGGCCAGTTTGCCCCTGGGAACTCCTCCCTCCTCCTCCCACACACCAGAATTACAGGTCAGCTTCCACACCTGTGCAGCTTTTATGTGGGTACTGGGACCTCATGCCTCTGAACTCTGCTCCACATGTGAACATGGCAATTGCCTTCTTCCCAGACCTGTTTATTAAAATTTTTAATACACCCAAGACTTAAGCAAAATGAAAAATAAAATGCATATACCCAAGAAAATTTACCATCTAGAAAAAATATATAGATTTCAGATCACAAGGAGGTGAGACAAGACTGAGATGCTCATGGGCAATAGACAAGGGAGAGAAGCAGCCCTGAGAATAGTAAAGGAGCTGGCCTGCCATGAGAATGGATGACATCCCCGTCATTGGGAGTCACGGGGATACAAAAGTGAGATAACTTCTCCTTCCAACTGCCAGGCTAAAGTTTAAAAGCTGACAAAATCAGTGATGGGACAAGCTTGTGTAGAAACAGGAATCTTACATCCTCCTAATGGCACATAACTTTATCCAACAAGTTCAAAGGTTGGTAAAATATTACCCAATAATTCTTCTACTTACAGACACACCACACACATACACACACACACACACACACACACACACACACACACACACACATGAGGATATATATACATGTACATATATTCACACTTTTTCTCAGCTGAAAGTCTTGTAGGAGCCCAGAACACAGACTATTATCAGAGTTGCTGCTTTTTCAATTATTCTAAGATGCACAAAGGTTATTGCATTGCAGATGCAAAAGAGTAAAAGCCAATGCACTAATAGAATATATTGTATATAGGACTGGATCCCCTATCTCTCATGGACATCAGTAAAGAGAAGCTGCTAGTGGAACTCTGCCCCATGTGTATATAAACATTTAACACTGGACCTTCCATGCAGTATCTCTAGTAATAGCCAGGAAAGTGGAAATGCCTAAAAGTCTGCGACAGGTTTTTGTCATCCTCCTAAAGTGTCTCTTAGCTTCTATTAGAGCCAAAAATATATTGTAAATTTTCCGCTTAAGGAATTCCTCAGACAGACTTGAGAGGAGGAGGAGAAAGTCAAGGGAGAGGCATTTGGGAGCAGAGAGGTGCAAATGTATCAGCCCACGCATCTAAGCCTGTGAATCTTGGAGACATGAATATAAAGCTCTCACCTAGAACCAAGGTTGACGGAGAAGCTGGTGCCCAGGTGGCCATGCAGGGATGGATCTAAGCGGGCAGATGGGGTAGTGACGATCTTTTGGCAGAAAACTGGACTATCAGTCTTCAAATTTAAAAGAGCTTGAAATGGCCTTAAAATCAAAGTCATTGAAGTAACCAGGCATTAAGATTAGACATGGGGAATTTGTGAATGAAAGAACAGATCACTGATCTGAAGGATGAGAGAGGCCAAGGTTAGGAGAGGGAAGAGAGTAAAAATTCTCACATGATGAGGCAAAGACAAGACTACCAAATGCAGAAGAAACTGAGGATGGACCCAGGCAAGGCACTGAGCTATGTTGCAAACATTCTTTTGGTACAGAATTCTTTAATGTCTCCATCATTATCGGGCTTCTGCTGGGTATTAGACCCTGATCAAGATATAGAAACATAAAAATAAGGCAATTACCTTAGGAGTTGGTATGCCAGGTATGAAGAAAAGCATATAAAGAAAGAATCAAAATAAGTATTGGAAATGGTATCACGAAAGATCAAATATGAGATGTGGTGAGGCTGTCTCAGGGAAACTATCCAGGCGGAATGAGGGAGACTGGGAAGTGCTCTGTAGAGGACATGTTAGAGAATGACGTTGGGCTTGTTCAGGAGACAGTGTATAAAGGCGTGGAGGCCTGACAGAGGTTACTGTAGAGACTTTAAATTCCTATTATCTAGCCAGGGTGTTTGGTACTAGGCAGAAAGAGACAGAGATGAGACCAGACATGAGTTCATGGATCAGAGCAATTAGGGCCTTATATTGTACATGAAGGAGTTTGAAATTTGTCCAGACCGCAGTGGGGAGCCCCTGGAAGTGCTTAAGCAAAACAGAGACATAATCACATTTTCATATTTGAAAACAATCACCCTATGTGTCTATGGACTAGGATTAGAACTCCTTTTTCTGAACACTCTCTTCCAGTGTATCATTTAAACGTATTTTCTACTCTTCTCCAGCACACACTGTTAAGATCTAGTGACATCTGTGTTGTTAATTGTGCCAGGGCTACACCCAGTTCTCAGCCATTCCCATGATTTATCAACTCCAAATCCAATATATTACTAAAAGAAGAGACGAGCTCTGGTGTCCAACTACACGGCTTTGAATATAGTGTCTGTCCTTTGTTGACCATCCTTAACAGCTGTGTGTCTCAGTTTCCAGTCAGAATCATGATGTTCTTACAGCCTTACAGAGTTTCTGTGGGATTGAAATTAGATTAGTGTGTGAAGTTCCCAGAAAAGGACCTAGCACATGAGCTGGCACTAAATAGAAGTCAGATGTTTTAATGCTCTCTATACATCCAAGCACCTGCCTGGCAAGACCCAGTTTAAATCTCAGCTTCTTTATGAAAATTTGCTAGACTCTTCCTGGCTCTTACACCTTTTCATTATAATACACATATATAATAATTACATATATACTATATCCTTAATATAAAGCCACCATAAAAGCACTTATAATGCTGACTTCCCTGGTTCACTCTTGCCTTAGTGTTAATTTGACTCTTCAACTCAGCTCTAAGTACTTTTAAGAATAAACATTTTATGTGTGGGGTAGGGAGATCAATTGTAATGCAAAGAAGAGAATGGATTTGCTCAATTTGCATTATACCCTTGTATGACATTTTCAGACCATTAAAAAAAGAATAAATACTTTCTTGTTCCCGAATATGGCTCTAAACACATAAGAGACAAAAGCAAATACTCTGTTTCCTAAAGCTGATAGTACAAGTGTGACCGAACAGCGTGTTTAAGGTTTATGCACTGCCCGAAGTCTGTGGTACCACATCTTCACCTCAGACTTACTCATCACTAAATAAAACAATCACGCTATATACGGCTGGACTTGGTGTTCTAACTCTTAGCCTCTTTCTTTTTTTGTAGATGGGACATCTTGGGAGCAGTAGTTGGTTCAGAATGTGGAACCGTAGAATCAGGACTCTCACTGGTGTTCCTCAAAGATGGACAGAGAAAGCTGTGCACCCCCTACATGGATACAACTGGTTATGGCAACCTGAGGTTCTACTTTGTTATGGGTAGGTGCAGACCTTTACCTTTTCCTTTGTAAATAATATTGCTTATTATTTACCATATAAAATGAAGATTACTGAAGTCAGAGCTGCCCTGAAGAATATAGACCTGTCAAAGTCACCTGCCTCAGGCTAGCCTTGTTGATGCCAACTTGTAGAGAAAAGTGTTCTTGACATGCCATGACTAGGCCCAAAGACAAAATGCCACAATGTCTTCCTCTTACCCCCTTCCTGGGTCACTGTGGCAATGTTGCATGTAATAACAATGGGGGGGCAATAAATTTGAAGGAGAGTGGGGAGAGTTAAGTGGGGAAGGAGATGGAAGGAAGAATGTTATAATTCTAATCTCAAAAGTAAATAAAGATTTATTTTTTAAAAAAATTAAGACAATGGAAAAGAAGCAAAAAGCAAGGTGACCCCTTTGTCCATAGCCTGTCACCTTACCTGTCATCCGGGTGAGTCATTCATTTTCTTTTTCTCTCTTTTTTTTTTTTTTTTTTTTTTTTGTGAGTCTTTGATAGGTTTTTTTTTTTCTTTATTT
>JAPYYD010004982.1:0-12577 GCA_028551405.1 Uromys caudimaculatus | reverse complement strand
CAGATTGGGAAAAGATCTTAACCAATCCTATGTCCAATAGAGGGCTAATATCCAATATATACAAAGAACACAAGAAGTTAGACTCCAAAAAACCAAATAACCCCATCAAAAAATGGGGAACAGAACTAAACCAAGAATTCTCAACTGAGGAAATTTGCAGGGCTGAGAAGCACCTAAAGAAATGCTCAACATCCTTAGTCATCAGGGAAATGGCAATCAAAACAAGTCTGAGATTCCACCTCACACCAGTCAGAATGGCTAAGATCAAAAACCCAGGTGACAGCAGATGCTGGCGAGGATGTGGAGAAAGAGGAACACTCCTCCACTGATAGTGGGACTGCAAGCTGGTACAACCACTCTGGAAATCAGTGTGGCAGACCCTCACAAAAATGGACATAATACTACCTGAGGACCCAGCTATACCTCTCCTGGGCATATACCCAGAAGATGCTCCAACATGCAATTAAGACACATGCTCCACTATATTCATAGCAGCGATATTTATAATAGCCAGAAGCTGGAAACAGCCCTGATGTCCCTCATCAGAGGAATGGATAAAGAAAATGTGGTACATTTACACAATGGAGTACTACTCAGCTATTAAAAACAATGACTTAATAAAATTTGCAGGCAAATGGATGGAACTTGAAAATATTATCCTGAGCGAGGTAACTCAGTCACAAAAGAAGGAACATGGTATGTACTCACTGATAAGCGAATATTAGCCCAAAAGTTCAGAATGCCCAAGTTTCACTTAACAGTAACCGCTGGACTGAGAGTGAGGTCCCAGATGGAGGAGCAAGAGAAAGCTCTGAAGGAGCTGAGGGAATTTGCAGCCCCATGGAGGGAGCAAGAGTGTCAATGGGCCTGACCTCTCCCCTGGTCGTCCTGGAGTTTGGACCACCAACCAAAGGATACACATCTATGGACCCATGGTTCAGACCACATATGTGGCAGAGGATGACCTAGATGGCCATCAGGGGGAGAGGAGAAGCCCTTGGGCCTGAGGGTATTAGAGGCCCCAGTAAAGGGGAATGTCAAGGTGGGAATATGGGGATGGGTGGGTGGGTGGGTGGGTGGGACGTGGAATTCCCTCATAGAGGCGGGGATGGGGAGGGGATAGGGGGCTTCCAAAGAGGAGACCCAGAAAAGGGGAAATATTGGAGATGTAAATAAAGTATCAAAAAAAAAAAAAGAAAGTTTGTTTGTTTTTGATTTCTGGTAAATTTATTGTCCATTTAACTTAATTTCATAATGTATACAGGTATGTGTGTGTGTGTGTGTGTGTGTGTGTGTGTGTCTTTTGTGTGTGTTTTCACACACGTGCACCTGTGTATGTGTTTCTCTCTCTGTCTGTGTGCATTGGTGTGAGAGCAGGCACCTATATGATATTATAGGAATGTGATGGAGTTGGGGTGTGTAGATGGCATCTAAACTCGGTTTGGGTTTGGGTGTCACAAAACAGCTCCATGCTATTCAGTTCTCATTAATCGTTTAATGTATGTAAGTCTCTCTCTCTCACTCTCTCTCTCTCTCTGTGTAGATACTTACTTAGATTTTACTTATTTGAAGCAGGGTTTCATTGAAAAGGGTTCCGTCTGCCAGACATACTTTGAATTAAGAGTTCTGCCTGACTCTGCCTTCACAGTGATGGAATTAAGGGAATGTACTACAACACCCATGTTGGCTTCCTTTTCTTTCTTAACTCTAGGAAGGTTTTTTTGTTTTGTTTTGTTTTCTTTTCTTTCGTGTATATTTAGGTTAATTTCCAAATCTCTCTCTCTCTCTTTCTCTCTCTCTCTCTCTCTCTCTCTCTCTCTCTCTCTCTCTCTGTGTGTGTGTGTGTGTGTGTGTGCACAAACACATACATACGTGCCTGTATGTCTGCCTGTATATGTCTTTCCATGTCTTTGTATAAGAAAGGAGTATGAAGCTATGATCTAATGTTTTACAGATCACAATTCAAAAGTATTCATTAATCATGAAGAAGAGAGAGAAAGAGAGAGATTGAGAGATAGAGGAGGGAAAGAGGGAGAGGGAGAAAGAGAGAGAGAGGAAAGATTTTGAAATCAACTCTCAAGCTTCTTTACCTATGCCAACCATCAACAACTGTCAGAACTTGCTTTCTTCTGGTACTATGGCAACAACCTAGTGTATGTACAATGCTGAAGTTTATACCTCTAATTGCTTATCTTAAGAAAGTGAAGCAGGCAAAGCTGGGGTACAAAACCCAGAAAAATTCTCTTAAATTACAACATGCTTTCATTATCCAAACTCTGCAGACAATAGGACTAGAGGGATGTGTCTTTATAAAGTAGAAGTCAGAAACATTTTTCTTTTTTTTTTCTTTTCCTTTCTTTTCTTTTCCTTTCCTTTCTTTTCTTTCTTTCTTTCTTTCTTTCTTTCTTTCTTTCTTTCTTTCTTTCTTTCTTTCTGATTTTTGTTTGTTTGTTTCTTTCTTTTTAATCTAGATAGGTTTTCTTTTTGTGTAGCTCTGGATGCACTGTTAATTTTTTTCAACGAGTGGATTCCCCACAGGGGACACATGGAAACTTTAACCAATATCAACAGCCTTCCAGACATGTCGCCACAGCAGAATATGGAGAAACAGTTAGGAAAAGCTATAGCAGTAGATGCTACAGAAGCTTGGATAGTAAGAGACAGAATAACTTACTACATACCAGGAGCCTCCTGGCCTGGAGAGGGTAGAGATGAGTCACAGAATAGGACTCTGGTGTGGCTTTAAAGTCTGAGAGTCTCTGGATGCTCTAGTTCTAAAACTACACTGAAATGCTGATGATAACTTCAAAAACACCCTAAAAACTTTCTTGCTCTCCCTGAGGGCAAAAAGTTGCTGGCTTAGTTTGACACCTGTAGCCTAACAGGGGGGATTAAGTAATGTGGCTTTTGTTCTATCTCAGCATGAACTATGAGGCTCTTTCAGTCTGCTAGGAGAAGTCTCAGGAAGAAAAAGGGACACTTTGAAATGTGAATATAGCATTTATTACTAAGTTATAAAAAGTTTCCTATGAAAGCTATCTAAGAAAAAGGGGAACGTAGAAAGATCCTAAGTGGGGCATGAAAAAACATTTTCTCTCATCTCTTTGTCCTCAGTACTTATACAGTTTTCAGAATACATGATCACATGTTAAAAAGTTCATCACAAGTTCACACATAAAATCAAATCATAAATTGAAATTGAAGTTTATAACAGAGAATGTTTACAGGCATATTCATTAGGAAAAATTATCTTCCTAAACAACTCCACCGATTCATTGAAAGTTGAAACCCATAGCTAAGTTATTAGTGAAGTTTTGTATAGATAAACCCAGTCAATATTTTATCTTCTACCCTAGCACATATAATAAATTGTTAGTCTGCTGTGCCACTCTGCTCCAGACCCAAATAGCGCAAGGAAAGAGCTACTCTCCCAACAGTGTGGACAAGCCTGTGAGCTGAGATAAGGCCAGCACCTCTGCTCAGAGGGACCCAACCAGAACCCTTAGGACACAGGGACTGAGGACTGGCCTTCCTGTTTCCTTCTCCAGCCAGGGAGCTGAGCCTGTGACACAGGGCTCCATATTCAAATAGTGCCAGGAGAGAGCTGGTCTCCCAGAAGTACCAACACATCTTCAAGGAAGACTATCACTTCTGTTCAAATTCCTCAATCAAGAGTGACCATCACAGAGCCATCAGGACACAGAAAACAAGGAAGAGCTGGGGACAGAATTCTCCTGGCTTCTGTCTGCAGCCCAGAGCTGAGCCTATACCATAGCTCTCCAACCCCAGATTTCTCTCAGAGAGAGATGGTCTCCACGGAGTACTGATGCAAAGACATGCAGGAGGGACAAGCCACAGTCAGAGAGAGCAAGACTAGATAACAACAGAGAAAACCAGATGGAGAAAGGCAAGGGCAAGAATATAAGGAATAGAAACCAAGGCAACTTGGCATCATCATAACTCAGTTCTCCCACTACAATAAGCCCTGAATATCCCAACACACTAGAAAAGCAAGACTTGCATTTAAAATCACTTCTTATGGTGAAGATAGAAGACTTTAAGAGGGAAATAAATAACTCACTTAAGGAAATACAAGAGAACACAGGTAAACAGCTAGAAGCCCTTAAAGAGCAAATACAGGAAAACACAATCAAATGGTGAAGAAAATGAACAAAATCATCCAAGATCTAAAAACGGAAATATAAACAATAAATAAATCACAAAGGGAGACAACCCTGGAGATAAAACTCTAGGAAAGTGATCAGGAGTCATAGATGCAAGCATCACCAACAGAATACAAGAGATAGAAGAAAGAATCTCAGATGCAGAAGATACCATAGAAAACAATGACACAACAGTTAAAGAAAATGAAAAATATAAAAAGCTCTTGACCCAAAACATCCAGGAAATCCAGGACACAATGAGAAAACCAAACCTAAGGATAATAGGTATAGAAGAGAGGGAAGATTCCCAACTTAAAGGACTAGTAAATATCTTCAACAAAATTAGAGAAGAAAACTTCCCTAACCTAAAGAAAGAGATGAACATAGCCATTCAAGAAGCCTACAGAACTGCAAATAGATTGGACCAGAAAAGAATTTCCTCCCGTCACATAATAGTCAAAATACCAAATGCACAAAACAAGGAAAGAGTATTAAAAGCATTAAGGGAAAAAGGTCAAGTAACATATAAAGAAAGACCTATCAGAATTACACTAGACTTCTCATCAGAGACTATGAAAGCTAGAAGAACCTGGACATATCTCATACAGACCCTAAGACAACACCTGCCAGACCAGGCTGCTATACCCAACAAAACTCTCAATTACCATAGATGATGAAACCAAGATATTTCATGAAAAACCAAATTTACACAATATGTTTCCACAAACCCAGCCCTACAAAGGATAATAGATGGAGAATGTCAACACAAGTAGGGAAACTACACCCTAGAAAAAACAAGGTAGTAATCT
Organism: Uromys caudimaculatus; assembly: GCA_028551405.1. Lineage (NCBI taxonomy): Eukaryota > Metazoa > Chordata > Mammalia > Rodentia > Muridae > Uromys > Uromys caudimaculatus. The sequence continues at coordinate 7,605 of JAPYYD010004982.1, read as the reverse complement.
TTTAACAAACCCAAAAGAAGATAGCCATACAAACATAAATATAACATCAAAAATAACAAAAACAACAATCACTATTCCTTAATATCTCTTAACATCAGCGGACTCAATTCTCCAATAAAAAGACATAGGCTAACAGACTGGATACATAAACAGGACCCAGCATTTTGCTGTATACAGGAAATGCACCTCAGTGTTAAAGACAAACAATATGTCAGAGTAAAGGGCTGGAAAACAATTTTGCAGGCAAATGGTCCCAAAAAGCAGGCAGGAGTAGCCATTCTAATATCAGATAAAATAGACTTTCAACTAAAATTCATCAAAAAAGAAAAGGAAAGACACTTCATCCTCATCAAAGGAAAAATCTACCAAGAAAAACTCTCAATTCTGAACATTTATGCTCTAAATGCAAGGTCACCCACATTCATAAAAGTAACTTTACTAAAGCTCAAAGCACACATTGCACCTCACACAATAATAGTGGGAGACTTCAACACCCCACTCTCATCAATGGACAGATCTTTGAAACCCAAACTAAACAAAGACACAGTGAAACTAACTGAAGTTATGGATGAAATGGATTTAACAGATATCTATAGAACATTTCATCCTAAACCAAAAGAATATACCTTCTTCTCAGCACCTCATTCTAGTTTCTCTAAAATTGGCCATGTAATTTGTCACAAAACAAATCTCAACAGATATAAGAAGATAGAATTAATCCTATGCCTCCTATCAGATCACTACAGATTAAGGTTGGTCTCAAATGGCAACAATAACAACAGAAAGACCACATATATATGGAAGCTGAACAAAGCTCTACTCAATGATAACTTGATCATGGAAGAAACAAAGAAGGAAATTAAACACTTCCTAGAATTTAATGAAAATGAAAGAACAAAACACCCAAACATATGGGATACAATAAAAGCAGTGTTTATAGTAAAACTCATAGCTATGAGTGCCTCCAAAAAGAAACTTTAGAGAGCATACACTAGCAGCGTAACAGCACACTTGAAAGCTCTAGAACAAAAAGAAGCTAATACACCCAAGAAATAATCAAACTCAGGGCTGAAATCAACCAAGTAGAAACAAAAAGAACTGTACAAAGAATCAACAAAACCAGTAGCTGGTTCTTTGAGAAAATCAACAAGATAGATAAACACTTAGCCAGACAAACCAGAGGGCACAGAGAAAGTATCCATATTAACAAACTCACAAATGAAAACAGAGATATAACAGCAGAATCTGAGGAAATTCAAAAAATCATCTGATCCTGCTACAAAACCATATATTCAATAAAATTGGAAAATCTGGATGAAATGGACAGTTTTCTAGACATATACCAAATACCAAAGTTATGTCAGGATCAGATAAACCATCTAAACAATCCCATAACTCCTAAAGAAATAGAAGCAGTCATTAAAAGTCCCCCAAGTAAAAAAAGCCCAGGAGTAGTTAGTATTGGTGCAGAATTCTATCAGACTTTCAAAGAAGACCTATTACTAACACTCTTCAAAGTATTCCAAAAATAGAAACAGAAAGAACACTACCCAATTCATTCTATGAGGCTTCAGTTACACTGATACCAAAACCTTATAAAGACCCAAGAAAGAAAGAAAACTTCAGACCAATTTCCCTTAAGAATATCGATGCAAAAATACTCAATAAAATTCTCACAAACTGAATCCAAGAACACATCAAAACGATCACTCACCATGATCAAGAAGGTTTCATCCCAGGTATGCCGGGATGATTCAATACCCTGAAATCCATCAACGTAACCCACTACATAAAACAAACTCAAAAAAATAAAAATCACAAGGACATTTCACTAGATACTGAAAAAGTATTTGACAAAATTCAACATCCCTGCATGCTAAAAGTCTTGGAAATATCCATAATTTAAGGCCTATACCAAAATACAGTAAAAGCAATATACAACAAACCAGTAGCCAACATCAAACAAACAAACAAAATGGAGAGAAACTTGAACCATTCCCACTAAAATTAGGGACTAGACAAGTCTGCCTTCTCTCTCCCTATCTATTCAATATAGTACTTGACGTTCTAGCTGGAGCAATTAGACAACAAAAGGAGGTCAAAGGGACACAAATTGAAAAGGAAGAAATCAAAATATCACTATTTGCAGAGGATCATATCACATGTTTATGTGACCCAAAAAACTCCACCAGAGAATTGCTATATCTGCTAAACAGCTTCAGCAAAGTGGCAGGATATAAAATTAACTCAAACAAATCAATAGCCTTCCTACACCTGAAGGATAATCAGGCTGAAAAAGAAATTAGGGAAATGACACTCTTCACAATAGTCACAAACAATACAAAGTATCTTGGTGTGACTCTTCCCAAACAAGTGAAAGATCGGCATGACAAGTACTTCAAGTCTCTGAAGAAATAAATTGAAGAAGAACTCAGAAGATGGAACAATCTCCTAGGCTCATGGATTGGCAGGATTAATATAGTAAAAATGGCCATCTAGTCCAAAGCAATCTCCAGATACAATGCAATCCCTATCAAAATTCCAAATCAATTCTTCATAATTCTTCAAAGAGCAATTCTCAAATTCATTTGGAATAACATAAAACCCAGGACAGCAAAAACTATTCTCAACAATAAAAAAACCTCTGGGGGAACCAGCATCCCTGACTTCAAGCTGTAGTACAGAGCAGTAGTGATAAAAACAGCATGATATTTGTACAGTGACAGGCAGATAGATCAATGGAATAGGATTGAAGACTGGGAAATGTACCCACACACCTACGGTCACTTGTTCTTTGAGAAAGGAGCTAAATCCATCTGGTAGAAAAAAGACAGCATTTTCAACAAATGGTGTTGACTCAGTTGGCAGACCACCTGTAGAAGAATGAAAATTGATCCATTCCTATCTCCCTGTACAAAGCTCAAGTCCAAGTGGATCAAGGACCTCCACATAAAACCATATACACTGAATATAATAGATGAGAAAGTGGGGGAAATTATCAAATACATGGGCACAGGGGAAAAGTTCCTGGTCAGAACACCAATGTCTTATGCTCTAAGATCAAGAATCGACAAATGGGACCTCATAAGATTGCAAAGCTTCCGTAAGGCAAAGGACAGTATCATTAAGACAAAATGGCAACCAACAGATTGGGAAAAGATCTTTACCAATCCTACATCCAATAGAGGGCTAATATCCAATATACATAAAGAATTCAAGAAGTAAGACTCCAGAGAACCAAATTACCCTATTTGAAATCGTGGAATTGGGCTACAAATAGAATTCTCAAGGGAGGAAATTCGAAGGACTGAGAAGAACCTAAAGAAATGTTCAACATCCTTAGTCATCAGGGAAATGAAAATCAAAACAAATCCGAGATTCCACCTCACACCAATCAGAATAGCTATGACCAAAAACGCAGGTGACAGCAGATGCTGGCAAGAATGTGGAGAAAGAGGAACACTTCTCTGTTGCTGGTGGGATTGCAAGCTTGTACAACCACTCCAGAAATCTGTTTGGTGGACCTTCAGAAAATTGGACATAATACTACCTAAGGACTTAGTTATACCACTCCTGGGCTTATACTCAGATGTTCCAACATATAATAAGGACACATGCTCCACTATGTTCATAGCAGCCATATTTATAATAGCCAGATGCTGGAAGTAACCCAGATGTCCCTCAATAGATAAATGAATACACATAATGTGGTACATTTACACAATGGAATACTACTCAGCTATAAAAAACAATGACTTCATGAAAATTTCAGGCAAATGGATGGAACTTGAAAATATCATCCTCAGTGAGGTAACTCAGTCACAAAAGAACAAACATGGTATGTACTCACTGATAAGCAGATATTAGCCTAAAAGTTCGGAACACCCATGATTCAATTCACAGCAACCGTTGGACTGAGCATGGGTTCCCAGATGGAGGAATTGGAGTTGGGACTATAGGAGCTGAGGGAGTTTGCAGCTCCATGGGGAGGGAGCAACAGTGTCAAATGGTCAGCCCCCCCCTGGTGTTCCCAGAGACTGGACCACCAACCAAACAATGCATATGGAGGGACCCATGGTGCTGGCCTCATGTGGTGAAGGAGTGCCTTTTTGGCCATCACTGGGAGGAGAGACCCTTTGGTCTGAGAGTGTTATGTGCCCCAGTATAGGGGAATTCCAGGGAGGGAAGACAGGAGTGGGAGTGGGAATATCTTCCTAAAAGTAGGGGCAGGGGGGATTTGATAGGGGATTTCCAAAGGGGAGTCCTGAAAAGGGGAAAACATTTGAAATGTAAATAAAATATCAAAAATAAACAAGAAAAAAGAAAAAAATAAATCGTTAGTCCTGTTTTTATGAACTTTGGTTAATCGTTTTACAACCTCTTAGAATATGCTCTGAGTAGAAGAAAGTCTGGTGTACTGGCTGGTTTTGTGTCAACTTAACACAAGCTGGAGTTTTCACAGAGAATGTATTTTCAGTTGAGAAAATGCCTCCATGAGATCCAGCTATAAGTCATTTTCTCAATTAGTGATCAATGGGGGAGGACCTCTTGTGGATGGTACCATCTGTGGGCTGGTAGTCTTGGAATCTATAAGAAAGCCAGTTGAGCAAGCCAGGAGAAGCAAGCAAGCCAGTAAGTAACATCCCTTCATGTCCTCTGCATCATCTCCTGCTTCCTGAACTGCTTGAGTTCCAGTCCTGACTTCCTTTCGTGATGAACAGCAGCATAGATATGTAAGCTCAATAAACCCTTTCCTCCCAAACTTGCATCTTGGTCATGATGTTTGTGCAGAAGTAGAAACCCTGACTAAGACATCTGGTTACTAGCTAAGAGGCAATTAACTGGTGACATATGGGAGACTGACAGTTCTCATTGCAGTTTTGATGATCAGGAAAGGACCTAATAGCAGTCCCACTATAAAATATACTTAATAATTTTTGATATAATTTTAGAAATTCTTGTAGGATCATCATTAAGAATTAAGAAGTCATCTATTTGTCTGTATAACATCACTTCAAAGCCATACATCTTCATAGATCTTCAGAGATCTGCCCAAAAGGGTTGGCTAATACCTAGTGATGGAAAAGCATATTAGTGGCAGGAATCTTTCCTAAAATTAATTTTTCCTGGGCCTTTTCTATGGAGCAAATCTGTCTTAGATTATAATTCAAAGCAGATCATCTCAGGAAGATCACCTGCTAGTTATTAGCTTGTCCTATTGAAAGACCTCCGAGCTGGGGAGACCCTCACTCAAGTCTTGGGATGGTTTGACCCCCCCAAGAACTCACGAAAGACCGTCCTTGCTGCAATCACATGAGGTTTATTGGGGGGGACCAGTGCACTGGGGTCGAGCTTGTAACCTATGCAGAGGCAGAGGAGTTCAACCCTGAGCAGCTGAAGTCAGGGGTATTTAAAGAAAAAACCATAAAGCAAGGAAATTCTATGTGTCATGGGAAGGTATAGAATGTCCTAAGTTCATCATTCCCGCGGTTAGCTATTTTCTGAGACAAAAGGAGTAGGCTAGCCACTTCCTGGGACAAAGATATGGATGGTTTCGATAACAACCCTGCTGTTAGCTATTTTCCTGGGACAAAAGCATATAAGTTAGCCATTAGGCGGTGGAATATGGCTATATTATCTCTGGCTTTAATTTGCTAAGGGGGGGTCTAACTTCCCTATAATGGGCTCGGGTCTTTCATTCCCCACTTCTTGTAGTGGTTAGTTCTAATCTTAGAACTATATTTCTGTGTTGTCATAGACTGTTTGTCATTTTCCCCCAGAGCCTGGTATTGCTTTCTTAACATTAGAATCTGTACAGCACTTACTCGTCGCTCCCTGACAAAAGCTATTAATGTTTTAACTAAACAGGGTCCAATAGTGAGCAAAAGGAATAAAATCAGCAGGGGTCCTGCTAAGGCAGGAAACAGAGTTGTCATTCAAGGCAACTTGCTGAACCATCCTTTGAACCACCCCTGTCCAGCCTCCCGTTCTTTCTAGCCTTTCTCTAAGCTTGCTCATGGAGTCCCTAGTGGCTCCTGTGTGATCAACATAAAAGCAACATTCTTCTTTTAAGGTTGCACAAAATCCTCCTTCTTTTAGGAATAGCAAATCTAACCATCTCCTGTTTTGTAGAGCTACTTCTGATAGGGAGGTTAAGGATTCTTCCAGGCTACTGACAGACTTTTCTAAAGCTTGAGTGAAGCTCGATCAATCCTCTCTCTAACTGCAGTGGTCCATTGACCAGGGCTGCGGTCTCTGTTCCTATATCAGCCACTACCCCTAGGCCAAGCACAACTGCTAGGGTCAAAGATATAGGTTCTCTTTTGAATCGGGTGAGTAGGAAATCATATTCATCAACAACCACTTCTTCAGGATGATAATAGACTCGAGGAACAAGCAGGACCACAATACAAAAATCAGTAGACTGGTTGAAAACAGAAGTAGAGACACAAGGGGTTAATCCAGTACTGCATATCCACCATTTGTTATATCTTGGCAAGCGGTTTAAAATATAGGGGCCAAAAGTCAACAATAGGAGAACAATTAAGGTCTTAATGAGGTAAATATGAGAGCTGTTAACTAAGATGTTAAACCAAGACTTGAACCAGCCCTGACTCTGTTTCCTCTCTCTCTCTTCCATTTGGCTAACCCTACTTACTCTCACCTTGGCAATTGAATCTTTAACAACCCCAGAATGGTCTATACAAAAGCAACACTCTTCAGCTAAGGTAGCATATAGCCCTCCTTGCTGCAGGAAAAGTCTAATCTCCTCCAATTTTATAGTATTACTTCTGATAACGAAGTCAGTGATTCCTTAAGATGACTGATGGTTTTTTCTTTGTAAGACTAAAGCTGAGGTCTTGGTGATTGCCCCAGCCACCCCAATCACAACAGAAGGGAGACAGCGAGTGCTGTCTAAAGGTACTACAAACAGTCATGATAAAGGTCAAGAGATCCTGAGAATGAGCAGATTGTCCATCTTCTGTACCATCTAGTGGGGGTCTCTGGGGAGCAGGGCATCTGCAGGTTTCACACGAGGAGCGTACATCCAGGCCTCAATACCGTCTATCTTGAGGACTGTGGGAGTAACTAGCAGTGCCAGGAAGGGTCTCTTTTATCTGGGTTCCACCGACTGTGTCCGATGTCTCTTTACATAGATCCTGTCACCAGTCTGGAAGTGGTGAGGAGTCTCTGGCACCCCTGGAGCACTTAAGGCAGATAGTTTGGGTCAGATCTCATGCTGTGGGATACCTCTTGGGAGAGCTCAGTGTACACCAAGGGAGTTGGGGATGCACACAGGATCTCAAAAGGGGTCAGGTTAAAATGGTAGGGGGTGTTCTGAACTCAGAACAGGGCCAAGGGGAGGGGCACCACCCAGTCCGAGCCAGCCTCCAAGGTCAATTTAGTTAAGATCTCTCTACCTGCCCTGAGCTTTGAGGACGGTACTCACAATGAAGTTTTCAATCTGTCCCAAATACTTTTGCCAAACCCTGGCTTACCTGACAAAAGCAGAACCATTATCTTATCCACTTGCCTTGGGCACTCCAAACCTCAGGGAAATTTCTTCTTGGAAACCATGGCAGCTGCTTCCTGCTTGGTGGGGAA
>JAPYYD010004981.1:0-12579 GCA_028551405.1 Uromys caudimaculatus | reverse complement strand
GAGTACTATTCAGCTACTAAAAACAATGACTTAGTGAAATTTGCAGGCAAATGGATGGAACTCGAAAATATCATCCTGAGCGAGGTAACTCAGTCACAAAAGAAGCAACATGGTATGTACTCACTGATAAGTGGATATTAGCCCAAAAGTTCAGAATGCCCAAGTTTCACTTAACAGTAACCGCTGGACTGAGAGTGAGGTCCCAGATGGAGGAGTTGGAGAAAGGTCTGAAGGAGCTGAGGGAATTTGCAGCCCCATGGAGGGAGCAAGAGAGTCAATGGGCCTGACCCCCCCTTCCCGGTCCTCCTGGAGTTTGGACCACCAACCCAAGAATACACATTGATGGACTTATGGTTTGGACCACATATGTGGCAGAGGATGACCTCGATGGCCATCAGTGAGAGAGGGAAGTCCCTTGGGCCTGAGGATGTTAGAAGCCTCAGTAACGGGGAATGTCAAGGCGGAAATATTGGGATGGGTGGACGGGGGCGTGGGTAGGAGGTGGAATTCCCTCCTAGAGGCGGGTTGGGGAGGGGACAGGGGGTATCCAAAGAGGAGACTCAGAAAAGGGGAAACATTGGAAATGTACATAAAGTATCAAAAATAAAAAAGGAAAAAAAAAACTCAAAAAAAAAAAACTCAAAAAAAAGAAAGAAAAACACAATACATTGTATTTTCATCTATTATTATATGCCTATTAAATTTTTTAGAGAGTCTTTGTTTTTGAAAACACACATTTACACTGCAGGTTAGGCTGTCCTGAATCTCTTTATGTAGCCCAGGCTGACTTTGAAAAATTTGAAATTCCTTCTACTCCAACCTTCTGAATAAGGGATTCAATTAAAGCACTTGTATGAGATTTATTATCATTATATAATCACATTGTCATCAATGATATTAACTGATTTTCTTATTTTAAATTATTCTTTAAAGGTTCAAATATTTGATCATTTTAATTTAATGATGAATCCAGCTCACTAGTAAATGATGTTGTGTTTTCACCTGCATTTATAAGGTACATTTCCTATAATATTTTGTGATAAGGTTTTCTGCATTCAGTATTAGAAAAAAAATATAATCTGAAACAGTGAATTAGTCGGCATACCTGTTAACAATTTTCAACTATAGAGAAACTGGTAATAATTCTTCAATAAATGTTTTGTAGAATTTGCCAGATAATATTTACCACAGTTTTTCTGGTCCTTATCTTCACTTAGATTCATTTAATTTTTCTCGGTTTTTTTTTTTTTTACCAGTAATCATATTATTATTAATATTATTATTATTAATCATTACTATTTAGGGTTTTTTCTAATAAGGCCTTACTGTGTAGCCCTGACGCATCTACAGATCACTATGCAAACCACGTTTGTCACCACTCTAGAGGGGGCAGAACTTGAAAGAAAGGTGCCAATAAATGAGTCTCATACAATAGCCAACTTTATTCAGAGCATTAATTTATGATCTGAGAGTTAAGAGAAACATGAGTACAGTTCTCACGAGTTCAAGATGTACACAGTCACAAGGACAGGATACATGAAGCCAAATCATGGTTTTTCATCAAGGCATATTGACTAATAACTGTAAGCAATAATGAGTAATCTGAGGTTAACTCACTTCCATGCATTACATCTGGGACGATCACAAAAACATGTTCCAAGAACATTTTTATGTTTTGAAGAATCTGAGGTCACAAGACTCTTGTTTTCTTTCCTTATAGAGTTTCTTTCCTCACCAGCACTAGGAATTCTCACCAACTCCATTCCTGAACAATGTTCTGACACAGGCTGACTTTGAACTTGTGGCAGTAAGTCTGCCTCTGTCTCCTATGTGCTGGCATAGCAGATGTATTATATACTACATCTGTTATTCTTATTTCCCATATATTATTGTTGTATTTTATTTAACTCAATGAATCTATTAAATATAAAAGATTGTGAGCTTAGTTTTTTCTTTATCAGCTTGTATGTGGGCTTGCTTCAGATTCCAAGAGCAAGTGGTAAACTTAAAATTAGATTACCAGATATCCTTGAACTGCTAATTCTATGTCTTGAAATATTTGTGAACAAATGTAAAACTGGAAAAAAGTTGAAAACTCTTTCACATGTATACATTCACTACAGAAGTCAGGCATGGAAAGACAAATATGATATGAAAATACTCATTTGCAGAACCTAGAAATTATGTTTGATTTCTGGAACTAGAAAATATCATCGTGAGTGAGGTAACTCAACCCCAAAAGGGCATGCATGGTATGTACCCACAACTAAGTGGATATTAGCCAAAAATAGTGCAGAATACCCAAGATACAGTCCACAGAACTCAAAAAGGTCAACAAGCTGAAGGGTCCAAGTGAGGACGCCTCATCCCACTTGGGAGGGAGAAGAAAGCAACCACAAGAAGGAGGGAGGGAGAGGCCTGGAAGGAAAAGTGGACGGGGGTTGGGGGAAGAGGGGAACATGGTCTGGTATTGGGTGGAAGAAAAGGATTGAAGCCCCGAGGGCCAGCAGTAAGAATGGAAACAGCCAACGTCGGGAGGTAGGAGGTTTGGGGGGGGGGGGCGACTCTCCAGAATGTACCAGAGATCTGGGAGGTGAGAGACTCTCAGGACTCAAAGGGAGGGACCTTAGATAAAATGCCCTACAGTGGGAGAGGGAACTTGTAGAACCTACCTCCAGCAGAAAGACAGGAAATCAAGTGAGGGATGGGGTTTCCATCCCACAGTCAAAACTCTGACCCATAATTGTTCCTGTCTGAAAGAACTGCAGGGATGGAAACGGAGAGGAAATTGAGGAATAGAACGTCCAGCAACAGGCCCAAAGTGGGATCTAGCTCAAGAGGTGGCCCCAAGGCCTAACACTATTACTGAGACTATGGAACGCTCACAAAAAGGGACCTATCATGGGTGCCCTCCAAAAGACCCAACAAGCAGCTGAAAGAGTCAGATGCAGATATTTGCACCCAATCAATGGACAGAAGCTGCTGATCCCTGTGGTTGAATTAGGGAAAATCTGGAAGAAGCTGAGGAAGAAGGCCACCCTATAGAATGATCAGCAGTCTCAATTAACTTGGAACCTTGAGATCTCTCAATCACTGGGCCACCAAACAGGCTGCATACACCAGCTGGCATGAAGCCCCCAACACATACACAGCAGAATACCGCAGGGTATGGGTTTAGTCAGAGAAGATGCAACTAACCCTCAAGAGACTAGAGGCCCCAGGGAGTTTAGAGATCTGGTGGAGTGCTGGGTGCTGGGTGGGGGGTGGGTACATCCTCATGGAGACAGGGGCTGGGGCGGAGGTGTGGGATATGGAACTGTCGGAGGGTGAACCAGGAGGGGAATAAAATCTGGAGTGTAAATAAATAAATAATTAAAAAAAAAAAGTTTGATCTCACAGAGGTTGAAAATAGAATTACAGCTACTAGAAAATAGAAGAAGCAACAGTTGATGGTCAGAAAAAGGTCAACAAGTGCAAAGTTACCAGTAGAGGAAAGGAAAATATGAGATTGATTACATGTTAGATGGAATTGGCTAATGATAAGAAATTATACATTTCCAGATAGACATACAGAAAGAAGAATTGCATGCTTCTGCTACAATGATGAAAAGAGGAACTTTCATGCTTCTACTGTAGGGAAATAATGGAAGAAATTGACATGTTAATTATACTGGTTTGTTCATTATATAATGCATATATTAGTAGGACATGTATGTGAAATGTTTCATGAATGAAACATATTATGGTACATCTCACATGTGTGTGTCAGAATTAAGTGTCAAGTGTAGTGAAGACTTACCTGTTGTGAACTTTATTCTACTCTATTAGGCCAGTCAACTCCTAGTCTTAGTTGTAGAAGTGAGAGAGGGATGAAATGAAATATTTCAAAGTAAAGTTGCTGATATCCTTGTTCTTAGGGAGGTGGTATGGTAACGATCCAGGAGGCAAATCATAGCAAAGGAGTACCTTATGAATATTTATTTGGAGAAAGGCCAGTGGCCGGTAAGTAATGCATTCATTTTGCCACTGGACTCACCTTTGAAGTGATCCCTATTGCATCATTAATTTAATAATTTAAATTGTGTGGTTCCAGACATTGCTACATAAAATATACAGTAAAACTCCAAGGTTCAGAACACACCTTCAGGCTTGACAGAGAGTCATATGAACTTTATTTGGCTGAGTAAATTAGGTAGGAATTATTATAACTCTGTTCTTTTTTTTTTAATCCTCATTTTTTAAAATATATTCTTTAATCATTTTATTTTTACAGTTCAGACTTTATCACCCTACAGGTTTACCCTCTGATTGTTCCACATCCCGTAGTTCCTCCCCATAGCTCCTAGAGGATGTTCCCTCCCCCACCTCAATCCCACCAGACCTCCCCACTCCCTGGGGCTCAAGACTCTGAGGGTTAGGAGCATCTTCTCTGACTGAGTCCAGACCACGCAGTCCTTGGCTGTATCTTTGTCGGGAGCCTCATATCAGTTGGTGTATGCTGCCTGCTTGCTAGCTCTGTCTGAGAGATCTCAGGGGTCCAGGTTAGTTGTGACTGTTGGTCTTCCTATAGGGTTGCCCTCCTCCTCTGTTCTATACTGAGATCTCAAGATCATTTTGTCTTTTTGCTCCTCTCTCACATATGTCGGTCTTCTCTGGAGATAAGCATCCAGCCCAGCTTAGAGGGATAACTACAGAATTAATCTACAGGTGTGTGAATGTAGCTGAGTAACAGACACCTAGTAGTCCATTAAATTCACCTAGTTACCAGAGGCAATAGGAACAGAATATGTACTAACTTATATAGAGATAACCTAAAAGAGAAGACAATAACAACAACCAAGAAAGAAAATGTGAATCATATAGCAAACAATGATAACTTGAAAATTTAATCAATGAGAAGAAACAACAACCTGATATTCATAATAACTAATGCAAAGAAGTTGAAATATGAAACTGGATTAAAATGGTGACTCAGATAAAGCCTAATTCAGAAAGGATATTATAAAAAGGAAAAGGAAAGCAAATCCAGCAAGGATGGCTGAAGGAGAAACACTGATTATCTACAGGCTGAGGCAGGAGGATTGCATGACTCATGTCAATAAAAGCTACATGGTGAGATCAAGTTCTCTCAGAATATAAAAGGAATACTAAATTAAAATAAAGCCCAAAGTCATAAGTAGAAAAGATTATGTAATGAGCATATGCTCATATGGATAAGAAAACCGTAAGGACAGTGACAGCATGAAACACAGAAGGTGATGAAGATGACAATTTGGATAATAATATAAATAACGACAGTTTGGAATCATAACCCAGAAAGTTACGATACAGTTCTATACTGATGTGAATAAAGCATTAAAAATAAACAAGGTAGAGGAGGAACTGGAGAGATGGAGCAGCAGACAAGATTGAATACTGCTCTTGCAAAGGACCCAGATCCAACGCTTAGACCCCATATTAATTGGTTCACAATTGCCTTTAACTCTAGCTCCAGGGCATCTGATGCCAGCTTCAGGCACATGCATTTGTATATACACACACAGACTCACAAGTACACACTCACGTACACACACACACACACACATATACACACCCCACATACACATATACACACACACACTTACACATACACACATACATACTCACAACATACTTAAATGTGCTCACAATTTAAAAATATTAACAATGAATCTTAAACAAAGGTACATAAAAGTTTTAATAAGTACAGGAAAAAAAGGAACACAATAACTATTAGTTAATGTTACAATAATTGTTAAAACCCATATCAAAGGTGGGTATGAATTCTAATTAGAATGTAATCTGAGAAGAAACACAGTTCTTTCATGTTTCAATGTATTTGTTCCAGAGTATTACATCCAAATCTAAGAAGAAATAAAATTTACTGTTGAACAAACCTCAAAGGCACTGTTTTAACCAAGTTACATCACCCACAATGTGGCAATCAACATCATGACATAGAGATACGATGCATAGAAAGGGTATACTAGCTAAGTGGTACCCTTATCATAACCACTTATCGCCAACTTAATGAAAAATAATAGTATACGGAGAAACAATTTATGAGAAAATAGTCATAGGAACATTGGTTTACGACAATAAGTTGAACTAGAAATATAAATGATGTTACAGTGCGATCATGTTGAAGAAAATCGATAATGATCAGAACTGTTCAATAATCGCTGGAACCATGCACACCTACACTAGCAGTAAGGAAGGGATGGTGCCGTGCTTAACTCTGCCCTTTTGAGTCCATATCCTTCCAGGACCTTGTGACACTTTAAAGGCTGGCCGAGAGTATAAGCCACTAATTGAAGCACTCTGCAATGATGTACGACAGGATAGGTGCGAACAGCGCTCAGCGTACAAGAAAGGGAAAAGCTAAAAAACAAACAGCCTTTGAGAAGGAAAGATAAAAGCATTTGTTCTCAGAAAAGCATGAATTGGAAATGGGCTTGCTCTCAATGGGTGAAAAGTCCAGCTCTGGATATATTAACTCCTCCACATCCGGCGGTGATAGAACAATGATGCTTTTAAAGAAGGCGGTGTCATCGCGGATCTCAAGTTCCTCCTAAATTTTTAAGTCTGCATTGTTAGGAGCCCATCAAAGGGGGCAAGTTCTAAAAACACACAAGAAAACATGATAGAAAATCAAGAGTCACAGGCCCAAGAGCTGCCAGTTGTGAATGAAACATTACTCGAACCGATGTGTGGTGCCTAAGCCATAGGTATGAAAGTGTCCTAAAGCACAGATGTATATTCTAAAATTAATAGTTGCAATAACTTGAATTATGAGCTCACATTACCCTAACACTAATTTATTTTTAGGTAGCCAAGGCTTATGCTCCATCAGCACCACTTTGTGCTTTCACAAGCTCTCAGCAGTAGGCTGTGGTTGTTTTGACTGGACACAGAGAATATAACTGCTGTATGTTGATGATTCACAGGGATAGACATTCTTCGCTGCTGTTCCTTTTCTTCCTTTCACCATGGCTGTGACACTAGCACCTCTTACCATCCTTCATCCAAGCGCTTTTGTTGTTTGAATATTTTCATTTTCCCTGTTATCAGTCATGTTGGGAGACATTAACACATCTCTCGCAGTTGCTGATAGGAAGCTGATGTGTGCGCTAGGGTGGTAATTACAAAACAGGAAGCTCTGAATAACACAATAAAGATTCTCAACCAAGCTGAAATAGAAAACACTCAGCGCAAACACAATTCGTCTTTTCAAGTGTGTTTTGAACATTTACTGACATAAAGCATCATATTTGATTGTAAGCAAGCTTCTACCCAGCTCAGAAAGAGTCATGCAGAGAACGAGGCAAGTCACATGTACTTTATTTAGAAAGTATTTTAGGAGGATAAGACTCACATCTAAATGACAAGAGTATGAAAAAAAAAAAAAACTAATGATCCACTAAACTTATTTTTTACCCAGATGTTTTATGTATATCTAAAAATGTCATATATGTATATTTGATAATATAATTATTAATATAATAGAATATGGTAATAGAATTCACATACTAGAATTCAAAGGCTAGTAGTGGAATAAGTGCAGTGGAACATGGTAGATGCCTCAGTCTTCTCTCACTCCTTCCGGTCTAATAGCAATCACAACTGAAATGGCTCTATATTCCGACTCTCCCTCCCTCATGCTCTCAGAGCAATCAGTGGATGTTGTTCTTAGAACAAAAATAAATTCAAGCAAATCTTTGAGGATTAATTTTATTCAACAAGACAAAGACATATTCTAGAGCTCCCCAAAAGACATTTGTGCTTGTACTGGCTAGGTTTGGGTGTCAACTTGACACAAGCTGGAGTTATCAAAGAGAAAGGAGCTTCAGTTGAGAAAATGCCTCCATGAGATCCAGTGGTAAGACATTTTCTCAATTAGTGATCAAGGGGGGAGGGCCCATCGTGGGTGGTGCCATCTGTGAGCTGGTAGTCTTTGGTTCTATAAGAAAGCAGGCTGAGCAAGCCAGGAGAAGCAAGCCAGTAAGTGACATCCCTCCATGGCCTCTGCATCAGCTCCTGCTTCCTGACCTGCTTGAGTTCCAGTCCTGACTTCCTTTGGTGATGAACAGCAAGCAGCATGGAAGTGTAAGCTCCTCCCCAACTTGCTTCTTGGTCATGGTGTTTGTGCAGGAATAGAAATCCTGACTAAGACAGTGCTTCTCTGTTATTTTTCTTCTTTTTTCTTGCATTTTGAGACAGGGTTTCATGGTAGCCCAGGTTATACGCAAACTACTCAGTGCCCTGCCTCCACCATCCAAATATTGAAATTACAGGTGTATCCAGCATGCCAGGATCAAGACACAACTAATTATATTCTGACACAGAATTTACTGTTTCAGGGAAAAAATATTGTAAAAAAATATTAGAAAGAGAGAGCTTACATTTTATGTTAGCTAAGAAAAGGTTACTAATTTTAGCTCCTTCCTTGTCTAATTTGGGTAGATAATAAGTTGATAACCTCAAAGTCCATACTTGAACAAATTTTGTTCTAATGTTAAAAATTATGGAGATTTTCCATGCTTTACTTAAAAATTAAAAGTATGGATGACATTGGAATGTCTTAAAGTAACAAGCACCACATGGTTATTTGATAGAAACCTGTCTTTGCGCCTAGTTCATATGAAATAAGAAAAACTTGTTTTAATCCCTGTAGTTGAACTTTGAAGACCATGATACTTGGCAAAGAATTTCAAGGACACACATTAAAAATAACTCTTCGCTTATTTGAAAACAACAGCTAATACATGCCTCCCTGTAAAACTGTTCTTTTCAATATAATGACAAACTACGAGCAAGTTACAAAAGCTCTGCAGCATACATTTCCAACGCTCATTTGATTGAAGTGCCTGTCACAACAAGATTTTTAATAGAAGTCTTGAATGTCTTTCTTTTTAAGGAAGACCGCATTAGCAGCTATGTAACAATCGGAAAAGCATAGTAGTGACTTCCCAATAAACAAGCCCTACACGCCCATATTTCAGTCAAGGCAGTGATGAGGTCTTCTTTCATAGTTTTCCAAGGAATCACACAATTTATTGGTTCTCATTTTACAAAACAGAGCAATCATGGAAAAACAACTTCCTTAGGCTGTGATAGGTGATGAATAAACGCAATTAAAAATATGTGTGTAAGAACTTCAAGGTTGTCACTTTAAATGAATGCTGACTTCTACTTAATAGTGACTGTAAGATTAAAAATGTAAGGATGACACATCGTACTTGGCTTTACCGATTATCAGATCAACAACCAATGCCATTCTCTCTATAGTTATCCAAACTGTTAAAAGGACATAAATTTAGTTCATTTTATCCTAAAGTCTCCTTAAACTTGGTGCTTATTTTAAGCATAAGAAATTTAAAGAGTAATAGAGGATATTATTAAACAAACCATATTTCTTCACATATAGCATTATTGAGGAAATTTAATGCAGTCATCTTATATTTTATTCAGTATAAAACATGAATTATTAGTAAAGGTTTTGCACCCTTAATAATTTTTAAGTTGCACTGCAAGTTCATTTTTTGGCTTACTATTCTAATTACTTTCTTTCGCAGATTATACTAAAAGTAAAGACAAATTAGCCAAAGAGTTCACTTGGACACTGTAAATATTTGAGATTCTCTGAATTTCTGAAACAAGACAAAATTAAACAGATTGTAGAGACCCTCACCTTGGTGGCAATGAAAGAAATCTGAGAGGTAACTAGACAGTCAG
Organism: Uromys caudimaculatus; assembly: GCA_028551405.1. Lineage (NCBI taxonomy): Eukaryota > Metazoa > Chordata > Mammalia > Rodentia > Muridae > Uromys > Uromys caudimaculatus. The sequence continues at coordinate 2,826 of JAPYYD010004981.1, read as the reverse complement.
CAGCAACAGACCTGCAGATGAAACACCATAGTTCAAAAGACCTTGTCTTACCAAACTTTCTTTGTCATGGATGAAAGTGTCTGTATTTTCCAGATCATGAGGGCCCATTAATTCCTGCATAAGGTAGTGTGAAGAAGAGACGGTTCAAGTGCATCCTAGTAATGAAACTATAGCAATTTGAAGACGTTTCAGAGACCAATATCATGTTTTCTGCAAAGAAAAGGTGTTAAGATCAGCCATAAATTTGCCAGTCTCAAATACTAAAAAAGTATAAAGTGAGTTTCTGGAGTTCTGAATGAAACATGTTTTTAACGTAGAAACTACAGTCAAATTATTATTTAAATTGACCATACATACATATTTTAATATACTATTAGTTAAATTTTTATTATGCTAAATATATCAAACATATTTTATATACTAAATGTATTAAGATACTCTTTGGTTATTTTAGGATTGTGGACCATTATATTTTGAAGGTGAATAAGATAGATGGCTTTCTTGTTTAAAATTATTTTATTTACTTACATTTCAGCTGCCTCTTCCCTGCCCTCCTTCCCACAGTTCCTCATCCCACTCCTCCTCCCCATTGCTTCTGAGAGGGTGCCCCCTACCACCAACAGGCCTCCCCGTTCCCTGGAGCCTCAAATCTCTCAAAAATTAGTTACATATTTGCCCACTGAGGCCAGAGCAGGCAGTCCTCTGCTATGAATGTGCCAGGGGCCTGGGTCCAACCCTTGTATGCTCCCTGGTTGGTGGATCAGTCTCTGGGAGCTCTCTGGGGTCTGGGTTAGTTGAGAATGCTGGTCTTCCTATGGGGTCCCCCTCTCCTTCAGCTTCTTCAATCCTCCCCCTAATTCAACCACGGTGGCCCCCGACTTCAGTCCAATCACTGGGTATGAGTATCTGAGTCTGTCTCAGTGAGCTGTTGGTAGAAACCTTTCAGAGGACAGCCAAGCTAGGCTCCTATCGCCAGTCTCTTCTCCGTTGCTGTCCCTGAAGTTCTTTTAGACAGGAACAGGTGTGGTCAGAAATTTTGACTGTGGTTAGTAACCCCATCCCTCCATTGAGGCCCTGTGTATCTACTGGAGGTGGACTCTTCAGGTTCCCTCTCCCCATTGTTGGGCATTTTGGCTAAGGTTACCCCTACTGAGTCCTAAGTCTCTCACCTTGCAGGTCTCTGTTTCCCGTTACCTACCCGAATGTACATTTCCATTCATTCTTCTGGCCCTCTGGGCTTCTCTCCCGTACAGCACTGCCCCTCCCCCGTGCCATAACTGATCTTGGCTCTCTTATCCACTCCCCCTCCCCTCTCGAAAAGGACCCTCTCTCCCTCTGCCTCCCATGATTATTTTCTTCCTCCTTCTAAGTGAGGTTGAAGTATCCTCTCTTAGGCCTTCTGCTTGTTACACTTCTCACGGTCTATGGGTTATATTCTAGGTTTTCTGTACTTTTTGGCTTATATCCACTTATCATACCATGCATATCCTTTGAGTTCTGGATTACCTCACTCAGGATGATATTTTCTTGGTGATACAAACCTTAAAATAAAGTGAAAGGTGATTAAAGGCAAACAGATTATAAGGAAAGTAATCAGAAGTTTAGGAAATATTAAATAGTTTAGAATTATTCCAATAGTTTCTGGTGTTGGGCAAGGTCACAAAGGCTACCAAGAAACCTCAGAATGCTCAGTGGGCAGCAACTTCTCCATCTGTTGCCAAGTGCCACCCGTGAGTGCAGAGCAGTCTCAGAGCAGTCTATATCACTGACCATTTCTGGTTCTGTGTTTAATGATGAGAAGATGTCCTAAAACCTTCAGGAGGAAAGAAAAAGACTGTCAACCATTGTGTGTGTGTGTGTGTGTGTATGTGTGTGTGTGTGTGTGTGTGTGTGTGTGTGTGTGTGTATGTGTGTGTGTGTGTAAGTATGGATTTTTAAGACATAGATTGTTTTTAAAATAATATATGACTTTTATTAATTCTTTTAGAATGCCATACAACTTTTATATTATTCAATCCCCACATGTCCTTCCAACTTCTCCCAAATCTACACCCCCTCCTTATCCCCTCTCCACTCCTCACATTATTTAGTTATTTTTGAGAATTTCATACATTATATTTTGAGCATATTCTTTATCCTCCCAGATGCTTCCCTACCTAAATTCAATACTATTTAAAACATAAAAAAATTTCACACTATTTTGGGACTCTCTGAAACAAAGGATAAGGAGAATGAAAATTATATCAGTGATATTTAAAATTGTAAAAATAAAAAAATGTATCAAAAGTCCAATGCATAGAACCAAAGCATACAGTTGAAGCAAGATGGAAAATTTCAGTGTAATTTAATCTGTTAATAAATAATATAATTAAAGATTCAGAATTCAAGGCCCATACCTAAACATAGTAAAAGCAATATACAGCAAGCCAGCAGCCAACATCAAGCTAAATGGAGAGAAACTTGAAGCAATCCCACTAAGTTCAGGGACTAAACAAGGCTGCCCTCTCTCCCGCTATCTATTCAATATAGTAATTGAAGTTCTAGCTAGAGCAATTAGACAACAAAAGGAGATCAAAGGGATACAAATTGGTAAGGAAGAAATCAAACTATCACTATTTGCACATGATATGATCATATACCTAAGTGACCCGAAAAACTCCACCAGAGAACTCCTGCAGCTGATAAACAACTTCAGCAAAGTGGCTGGATATAAAATCAACTCTAACAAATCAGTAGCCTTCCTATACTCAAAGGATAAACAGGCTGAGAAAGAAATCAGGGAAATGACACCCTTCACAATTGTCACAAACAATATAAAGTATCTTG
>JAPYYD010004979.1:0-12584 GCA_028551405.1 Uromys caudimaculatus | reverse complement strand
CCTTACAGAAACTTTGCAATTTCATGAGGTCCCATTTGTCTATTCTTGATCTTAGAGCATAGGCCCCTGGTGTTCTGTTCAGGAACTTTTCCCCCGTACCCAGGTGTTCTATTGCTGCGATAAAACACCCACAGTGAACTGAACCCTCCCCCACTGACCACTAATTAAGAGAATACCCTACGGCTGGATCTTATGTGTTTTCTCAATTGAGGTTTCCTCTTTCAAATAACTCGAGCTTATGTCAAGTTGACATACACGAGCCAGGACAGTCCTATTTCCACAAACGTCTTGCTCTTCTCAGCTTGCTGGGCATTTTTTTTTCTCTCAGCCTCTCCTTGTTTGTTCAAACTTTTTTTTAAAAAGGGTTATTTATTAATTTATTTATTTTATGTATGTGAGTACACTGTTGCTGTCTTAAGACACACCAGGAGAGGGCATCAGATCCCATTACAGATGGTTGTGGGCCACCATGTGGTTGCTGGGAATTGAACTCAGGACGTCGAGGTAGCACAGTCAGTGCCCTTAACCGCTGAGCCATCTCTCCAGTCCCAAACTTTTTTTTTTTAAATAAATAACGTTTCACTTTCTATCAAAGTCAAGGTAGATATGTCCCCCAAATATTATTATTTATTATTATTATTATTGTTGTTAATGTTAAGTACTCAAGCATCTCAAGCAAATAAGTTGGTTATTGAAAAATTAGCTTTACTACAGCTAAGCACCTGAGCACACAGTGTCTTACATGTTCCTTCAAATATTTCTCCAAAGTATCCTCCTTTTAAATTCCTATTGTCCAAAAATAGTGAAATTGTCCTACAGCCTCCTCACTGGTTGGTATAGTAACCAATTAACACCATTTTTAAAGTGTTCAGCGATGAGAAGGGTGGTTCTTGCCAATAGCTGTTGTTTTACTTTGGAGACAGAAGGTCTTTCCGTGAACTTCACAAAGAGCACATGGACAGAAGAACTAAAAGCATAGAGCACTTCTGTTAACCTCTGTTAACCTGCAGTTGTGAAGAGTTAACACAAGAGGGAGACTTGAGCCATGAACAAGAGTAGCTAGGGAAAAACTAAAACAGCTTCTAAAAAGAACTGGAAAGAAAAGCGCTCATTAACATATTTTTGAAACATAAATATTTTATTTGTAATTTAATCATTAATATATACAAATAATACACAAAGAGCAAAAGGAAATACTTATATCCCCACACCTGGTTTAAGAAATAGGACATAAGACCAAGGCATGGTGGCAGAGTTCTGTCATCCCAGCACATAGGAGGCTGACGCAGGAGAATTACAAGTTTCAAAACAGTCTGAGATACAAACTGAAACTTTGTCTGACACAGAAAAAAAATTAATCAATTTGGTTTTAATTAAAAAAAAAATTCCCCCCATAGTCTCAGGCGCTATAGTTGATGGCATTGTTTGAGGAGGCTTAGGTGGGGGTAGGTATGCCCTTGTTAGAGGAAATGTGTCACTGGGGGCAGACTTTGAAAGTTAAAATACTCAGTGCACTCTCGCTGCTTCGTGCACGCGGTTCAAGATGTAAGCCCTTGCTTCGGCTCCAGGCACCACATCTGCTGCTTGCTGCCACAACTACCTGCCATGAAGGACTCTTCTCCCTCGGGATCCATAAGCCAAACAAACCCTTCATTCTATAAATTGCCTCAGTTGCAGTGTCCTATCACAGCAACGGGAGGATAACTAACATCGTTGGGGAAATGGCTCAGTGGGTAAAGCCCCTGCTGCGCAGGGGTGAGTTCAAGTGCCTAGAACCCATGGGGGAAAACCCAGCACCAGTATCCCAAATCAGGAGTCTGTAATTCCAGTGTTCCTATGGTGATAGGGGAAGCCCTGACTTGATATGCGAAGAAAGGAGAATTCCTCAGAAGTGTGCAGGCCAGCTAGCCTAGCATCTCCAGTACAGTCGCAAACAACAAAAGTAGCCTGTCTCAAATAAAGTGAAGGCAAGGGCCAGCACTTGAGGCAGACTTCTGACCTTCACAGGAAACACGCACGCACGCACACACGCAACACGTACATGAAAAAAGAAAGAAAATGGTTGGGAGGAAGGAAGGAAGGGTGGGTGGATGGGTGGATGGATGGATGGGTGGATGGATGGATGGATGGATGGATGGATGGATGGATGGATGGATGGATTTGGAATGATCAGGAAGGTAGCTCATTGGTAAAGTGCTTCCCTATGCTCACAGCTTCGGCTCAATCTCCAGGTACCAAAATACAAAAGAGATGGAAGAGTGTCCAGGCTGCATACAGTAGTGTTAACTTTCCATCACTCCAGCTGACAAAATACCCAAAGTAAGCAGCTTAAAGGGGGAAAGGCCTATGTGGTGTCATGTATAAGAATGGCTCACACAGGCTCACATAGGCTTATATATTTGAAAGCTTAGTTACCAGAAAATGGCACTATTTTTAAGCATTAGAGGGACCAGGGTACAAGGCCTTGTTGGACTAGTTGTGGCCTCACTGGAGGAAATGTATCAGTGGAGGTGGGCTTTGAAACCTCAAAGCCCATACCAAGGCCAGAGAGAGTCTCTCTCTCTCTCTCTCTCTCTCTCTCTCTCTCTCTCTCTCTCTCTCTCTCTTTCTCTACCCCCCCCCCCCCATGGATCATGATGTAGCTCTCAGCTACTGCTCCAGAGCCTGCCTACTGCCATGATCCATGCCATGATGATAATGGACTAATGCTCTGAAACTGTAAGCCCTCCCCCTGTTAAATGCTTTCTTTTACATAAGAGCTGTTTCAGCTATGGCATCTTTTCATGGCAGTAGAATCATGACTAAGGCAGCTTTTTGCCTCAACCTCAGAAGTTCTATCCATTAGGGACTTGAGTAGCAAGTACACAGGTACTTGCTTTGGAGAATGGTAGCAGGGCGACAACCAACAGCCTGTGGCATGCAGGAAAGGGCATGTCAGGTAGGACTACACCTAGAACAGGACCATGCCAGACCACCAGCAGAGCTCAGCATGGCCTCCACCTCCTTTTCCTCTAGCTTAACCCTAGAGCAATAAAACAGAAGCCAAGTAAGCAAACAGACAAGGTTCTTGGGGACCCTTCTGGATGCATTGAGGAACCATATCTTTCTGCCAGTAATGCAGGTCTTGGTGCTGGAGAAAAACTGAGGTAGGCATCAGGGACCACACACAGCCTGGACACAAGTGACTGTCTGTAGCCCTGGAGACTACTACTGGTTGATGCTCCTTTTAGCCGAGGCTACCCACAACAACCGTGGGCCTCAGTCAGTCCCTGTCTCAGGGTTATTATTGCTCCAATGAAACACCATGACCAAAAAGCAAGTTGTGGTGGAGAAGGTTTATTCAGCTTACACATCTGTATCACAATACTGACTGAGACATGGTAGAACCTCAAAGAGGTGGGTCCTATTGGGAAGGGATCATCTATGAGGAGCCATCTTGGAAGGGATTAATGCTTGTCTGTCCCAATTGGATTAGTGATCCACAGAGCAGGCTTTTATAAACATTTGCTCTCTGATTCATGTTCTCTTCCAAATGAAGCCATTTTGCCTTTACAGTCCCACCTTGAGTTGATTGTCATGAGGCCTTCACAACTCTCTACCCCTTCCAGAAATATGGAGCAAATAATTTTTCCTATAAAGAGAAGAAACCTTAGTATTTTATAATAGCAGTGGAGAGTCTACAACTACACCGTATCTTCACTCTCAGTCCTCCTAACCGGCTCTGTTTATGTTGCTGCCTGCTTCTTTTCTGATGTAGGTGACTGGCGTTTGTGTTTTCTGTCATATTTTCCCATGCTAGGGACAGAACCCAAAGCTCTGTACAATGCCCAGAAAGCACTCTGCCACCGAGCTGTGTATCCAGGCTTTTTCCTATGTTTTTATCTTGTCCAATTTGTTAAAGGGTTGTTAATCTTGTTTGTGTTTTTCCAAAGGCCCATCTCTGTTCACCTGACCTTCTCTGCTATGTTGATGTTCTCAAGCCGAAGATTTTCTGCTGTTTCTAGATTGCTGAGACTTTCCACCATCAGTGGATAGAGCATTTTCTCAGATGCTTTTTCTGCACCTTTGCACATATGAACCTGAGGATTTTATCTTTTGCTATATTAATATAGCAAATTGACACATTTAAAATTTTAGTAAGTGTGATAGTTTGAATAAGAGTGGTCCCCATAGGCTCATATATTTGAATGCTAAGTCATCAGGGAGTAGCATTACTTGAGAAGGATTAGGAGGTGTGGACTTATTAGGGAAAGTAGGTCTTGTTGGAGAAAGTATATCAGTGGGGGTGTGCCCAAGTCAGACCCGGTGTCTCATTCTGCCTGCTGCCTTCAGATCTTGGTACAGATCTCTCAGCTACTTCTCCACATCATGTCTGCCTGCACACCACCATGCTCTCCACCATAATGATAATGAACTAATACTCTGAAACTGTAAGCCAGCTTCCAATAAAATGCCTTCTTTCTTAAAAGTCAGCATGGTCGTAGTGACTCTTCACAGCAATAGAACAGTGACCAGGACAGAAGTTGGTACCAGGGACCGGGATATCACTGTGATAAGTCTGACCATGTAGAAGACTTTGGGATGCTAGACTAGAAAAGTGATTGGACACTTTAAGTGGGGCTTAATGGGCCATCCTAGCAAGAGTATAAAAGACAGTGCTGAGGGACATTTGAACTATGTGGGCTGAGCTCAAGAAGTTTCAGAGGGGAAGTGACCTAGAAACCATTCTTGTGATTTTTTGGCAAAGAATGTGGCTGCTTTCTGCTTTTGTCCCCAAAAAAATCTTCCCGAGGCCAAATTAAAGTGTTTTGGATCAACAGCATTGGTGGAGGAGATTTCCAGACAACCTAGTATTGACTGTGTTGTGTGGTTATTCATAGCCACTCTTATGTAGATCTGTACTGAAAAACAGCATGCTGAGCAAGGAAAAATACTCTACATATACGGCTGAGCAGAGAAGAAGCACCAGAAAATAAAAGTTGGAGCCAAGTCAAGTGCCCAAGGAGATAAAAAGTTGAAAGAAAAGCCTAACACTAAATGGAACAAAAGGAGAAGAAACCTTGGGTCAAGACCCCACCCAGCTTAGCCTCCAACGTGTGAAAGGGAATTAAAGAAAAGTCTAAGAATTGAAGGAAATCGTCAGCAAGAACAGACTGATGCCCCAGCAAGCAGCAGAACTTGAAAGCTTTAGCCACATGGTTCTGGCTTTAGAGCCAAGGATATTAAAAAAAATAGAGGTTATAAAATCTTTGTGGCTAAGGAAAGCCACTGAGACCAGGCATAAGTCAGAGATGTCTCTGTATGGAAGCCCAAAAAGGCCATTTCAGGAAGCTATGAAGATGAAGCCTGGATTATGTTTGAGACCCCAAGATGTTGGAGATGCCAGAGTTGTGGCATACCTACCAAAGAAAGTTGTAGAGTGTATGTGGAACCAACTCAAGAGATGAAGATCTGAAGAACGTGTTGGCATCAAACATGGAAATGCAGACTTTGGAGTTTGTCCTGTGATTTTAGGTCCAGTCTTTCCTCACCTTACTCCCTTCCCTCCTTTGTGGAATGGTAATGTACATCCTTTGCCACTGTGTATTGAAAGTGTGTGATTTGCTTTTTCATTTTGATTTTATAGGGGGGGTTACAGTTAAGAGATTGCCTTGGGTCTCTGAAGAGACTTTCAACTTCGGACTTTTAAACAGTGTTGAGACTGTAATTGACTAGGGGACTTTTGAAGTTGGACTAAATACATTTTAGAATTACGATATAGCTATAAACCTATGGAGTCCAGGGAGTAGAATGTAATAGTTTGAATAATAATGGCTCTTATAAGCTCGTATATTTGAATTATCATAAGGGAGGAACACTACTTGATGAGGACTAGGAGATGTGACCTTGTGGGAACAGGTAGAGTCTTGTTGGAGGAAATGTGTCACTTGGGGAAGGAAGTGAGCTTTGAGGATTCCCAAGCCAAGCCCAGTGTTCTCTTCTTGTTGATCCAGATGCAGAACTCTCAGCCACTTCTTCAGTACCATGTCTGCCTACATGCTGCCATGTTTCCCATCCTGATGATAAAGGACTGAACCTCTGAAACTGTGAGTTGCCGTGGTCATGGTGTCTCTTCACAGCAATAGAACAGTGACGAAGACAGTAGGAGAAAATGCATACCAATTTCCAAGTCAGCTGAACAACTGGACTTTCCCACCAGCAACACACAGAGTCTCCCAGTCAGTTTATATCATGTCTAGCACTTGATTTTCCCTGCTTCTTTGCTCACTATGCCAACAGATGTGCAGTGAGTGGTACCCAGAGCTTTTTTGAAGCACGAAGTGAACCATTAGTGATTTGAGCTTCATCTCAATGCTTATCGCCTATTGATTCTTTTTTGGAGAAATGTTTTTTGTTCATTTTTTATCATCATCATTGTTTTCATTGAAAATTCATAATGATATGCTTAATGTAATGTTCTAATATATATGCAATATGGACTAATAAAGCAAAATCACATATATCACCTCCCTTTGTGTGTGTGTGTGGGGGAGAGAGAGAGAGAGAGAGAGGAGAGAAAGAGAGGAGAGAGAGAAAGAGAGATCTTTGTAAGTTATACTCTTATCCACAATATACAATGCAAGCCAGGCATGGTGGCACACACCTATAAATGCCAGTCCTTAAGGGATTAACATGAAAGGACAAGTTGAGGGCTAGTGGGAGCTACATAGTAAGGTCCTAACTCAAAAGAAACAAAAAGGGGGACCTCTAATACATTACTTGCTATAGTTACCTTGTTATGCAGTAGATCGTAGGAAGTCTTCCTCCTGAGTACCTAAAGTTTGTACTCTTTGGTCAACATCTCCTCAATGTGCCCTGCCCTGTCCTCTTTGCATCTAGTATTCCCTTGTGGTAGTTTGAATAAGAATGCTTCCCATAGGCTCTTCTATTTGAATGCTTAATCGTCAACAAGTGGCACTACTTGAGAAAGATTAGAAGGTATAGCCTTGTTGGGGTAGGTGCAGTCTTGTTGGAGAAAGTAAGTCACTAGGAGTGGTTGTGAAGTTTCAAAAGCCCAAGCCAGGCCTAGTATGTTTCTCTTCCTACTGCTTTTGGATCTATATGTAAAACTCTCAGCTACTTCTCCAGCATGATGTTTGCTCGCACACCACCATGTTCCGACCTTGATGATAATGAACTAAACCTCTAAAATCGTAAGCAAGCCCCAATTAAATGCTTTCTTCCATAAAAGTTGCCAGGGTCATGGTGTCTCTTCACAGCAATATAATGGTGACCAAGACGCTCCCTTCTTAATCTCTACTGAATTAACTTTCTTTAGATGCCACCAATAAGTCAAATCATGTTAGATTTGCCTTTCTGTGTATGGCTCCTTTGTCATAACTTCCTCCAGACTTGTTCATATCACTGAAATTGTGGGATTTGTTCCTTTAGCAACTGATAGTATTTCATCATTTTTACACACATTTTCCCCCTCAACTTGCTAACGTTTAGGTCTCATCTGCCCTCCAAAGATTACTCCTAGGAAGCCTTTACTAAGAAGTGGTAGAACCTTTAAGAAGTATGGTACAGTGGGAAGACTTTTGGTCATAGGGGTGTACCCTTGAAGGGGATAGTCAGACCCTAGCCTCTTGTTCTCTTTTGCTCCCTAGCCACGAAGTAAGCAGTTTGGCTAGATATTCTCCACCACCGCCAATGGTCTCCTCCTCCAGAAACCTGAAAATACAAAGTCTGCCCTGTCATGGACTGGAACCTCCAAAGCCGAGATCCAAAAGAAAACTCTTCATGAGGTGCTTACCTCAGGCAGTGCTAGAGTGTTGGAACGCTCACACCTCCAACCTTTGACAAACACTTACACTGATTGGCTCTCTCTGTTTGATTCTGAGGACTCATTTCAGCATATTGATGTCAATTCCTTTGGCTTTACCCCCTACAAGTGGGATTGCTAGATCAAGTGGTGGTATTATTTTTAGCTTTCTGAGGAAGCTCCATGCTCCGTTCCAAGTTATTGTACTAATTTACATTCTCACCAACAGTTGTCACTGGTTTCTTTTTATTTCTTCACATTCTTACCAACAATCAAAAAACACAAACAAGCAAACAAACAAAAACCACATGCTAACAGGTATCAGGAGGTATCTCATTGTGGTTTTTACATGTATATTCCTAATACACATGTACATTAAGTGTTTTTTCACAAACCTGTTTGATATTTGTGTATTTTTTTGAGAACTTTCTATTCCTATCCTTTTCCAACTTTTAATTAAATTATTTTCTTGCAGTTATCATTTGGATCCTTTATACATTTTGAATACTAACCCTTTATAAAATATATAGCTTATAAATATTTTCTCACACCCTTTGGTTATCTCTTTGCCTTATGGTTTATCTGCTATATGAACTTTCCAGTTTGATACAGTGGTTGGCTTTACATTACCTAGATCAATGTAATAGTTTCACTCCGCTTAGTTAGGGTTTCTACTGTAGTGGTAAAACACCATGACCAAAAGCAACTTGGGAGGAAAGGGTTTATTTTATCTTACAGCTTGTAGTTCATTATCCAGGAATGTCTTGGGCAGAAATCTGGAGTAAGGAGCTGATGCAGAGGCTTTGGGGAATGTGCCTCACTGGATTGCTCCTTATGTTTGCTTGGTCTGAGTTTTTATAACACCCAGGACCACCAGCCCCAAGATAGCATCATCCACCATGGACCGGGTCCTTCCACATCAGTCACTGATTTTAAAATGCCCTACAGGCTTGCCTATAGCCCAATCTTATGGAGGCTTTCCCTCAATTGAGTTCTCTCCTCTCAGATGACCCTGGTTTATGTCAAGCTGATATAAACACTAGCCAGCACACATCTTCTGCATTCTTCTAGTTTTGTGGTTTCAAAATCTATATTGATATTTTAATCATTCTGAGTTAATTTTTGTTCACAGCATAAAGATCCTACTACATCCTTCTACATACAGACCCCCAGTCTCCCAATCCCACCCTTACTGAAGAGACTCTCTTCCATTGGGAGCTTAGTTGGGTTCCATCCAACTTCTTCAAAGATCCTCACAGAGTTGCACTATTTAGATGATGGCAGCACTCAGTCTTCATCACACAGACTTCATATTTTGAAGCCATGGAGCATGAAACCATTAGCTTTGTTCCTTTTGTTCAAGAATGTTTGAACAATTCTGGCCCTTTTGTGGCTCCATACAAGTTTTGGAATTTTTTTATTATTTCTAGGGGACAATGTTGGAATGTTGATAAAGACTGTGTTGAATCTGTAGATCACTGTGGGTAGGCAATATTCATTCTTTAAAGCTGTGGATATAGAATAACTTTCTATTTATTTTTATATTCTCTTATTTTTTCATTGGTGCCTTAAAACCTCCGGCACAAAGACCAGTCACCTTTCTGACTAACGTTATCCCTAAATATTTCACTAATTTATTTTGCTATTATTAATGGGGCTGTTTTTCTTTCCTTCCCAGCTTATTATCAATGAATAAAAATTCCACTGATTTTTGTATCCTACAAGTTTCCTGAATTAGGTAATTTATCAACTCCACAGTTTTCGGTTTTTCGTGGAGATTTCTGCACACAAGATTGTGCCATCAGTAAACTACTTAACTTCCTCCTTTCCCAGTGCCTTGCTTTTTACCTTTCTTCTCTTATCTAATTGGTCTACCTAGAACTTCTTATACTATTTTGAGAAGGGAGAGAGTGGGCATCTTCACTTTGTCCCTTTTCTTATTTCATATTAGACTGTTTAGGATTTGTTGCTGAGCTGGAGGAGGTCTTTATATATTCTTGACTCTCAATGCCAATCAGAATTCTGTTTGCAAATACTGTCTTCCACCCATGATTTGCCTTGCTACTCTGTTTATAATATTTTCTGGTGTGCATACATTTTCAATTTTTAAGACCAATTTACCTTATATTTTCTTTCATAATCATTCATAATTCCACTGTCATGCTCTGAAAGTCACTGCTAAAACTAACATCAAGGAGTGAGAGTATTGGCAGTAAAGTGGTGAGCAGAACTCCCACTCAATGGCAAAGGCATTATCCCTATGTTTTCTTCTAATTGTTTTATAGTTTTAAACTTTTGTCTCTGACTCATTACGAGTTAATTTTTATATGTGATGTAAAATAAGAGTTCAGTTCTGATTTCCATCTGTGGCTGAAGACCTCTGCCTGGGCTACCAGGGCTCCATAGCCAGTTAGCACTGGGAGAAAGCTAGCCTCCCAGGAGTGTGGACAAGCCTGTGAATAGGGGTAAGACGAGCACCACTGCTCAGCGGAACCCGCCCAGAACTCTTGGGACACAGGGACTGAGGAACAGCCAGGGACAGGAGCCTTCCGGTTTTCTTCTGTGGCTGGAGACCTCTGCCTGGGCCACCAGAGCTCCATAGCCAAATAGTGCCGGGAGAAAGCTAGACTCCCAGGAGTGTGGACAAGCCTGTCTGCTCAGAGGGACCCACCTGGAATCCCCAGGACACAGGGACTGAGGAGTGGTCTTCTCATTTCTTTCAGTGGCCGGGGGAGGGAGGGGGGGTGATCTTGTGACACAGGGCTCCATACTCAAATATTGCCAGGAGAGAGCTGGTATCCCAGGAATGCTGACACACCTTCAAGCACAGGGAAGACCACCACCTCTGTTCAAATTCACTGGATCAAGAGGGACCCTTGCAGAGCCATCAGGACACAGGAACCAAGGGACAGCTGGGTACAAGATCCTTCTGGTTTCTGTCTGCACCCCAGAGCTGACCCTGTACCACAGCTCTCCAAACCCAAATTCTTCTCAGAAAGAGCTGGTCTTCAAGGAGTATCAACACAGAAGCTTATAGGAGGGACAGGCCACATCACAGAGAGTAAGACCAGCTAACACCAGAGATAACCAGATGGCAAAAGGCAAGGACAAGAACATAAGGAACAGAAACCAAGGCTACTTGGCATCATCAGAACACAGTTCTCCCACCTCAGCAAGGCCTGGATACCCCAACACACCAGAAAAGCAAGACTCAGATTTAAAATCACATATCATTATGATGATAGAAGACTTTAAGAAGGAAATAAATAACTCTCTTAAAGAAATACAAGAGAACACAGGTAAACAAGTAGAAGCCCTTAAAGAGGAAACACAAAAATCCCTTGAAGAATTACAGGAAAACACAATCAAACAGACGAAGGAAATGAACAAAACCATCCAGGAACTAAAAATAGAAATAGAAACAATAAAGAAATCACAAAGGGAGAAACCCTGGACTTAGAAAACCTAGGAAAGAGATCAGGAGTCATAGATGCAAACATCACCAACAGAATACAAGAGATAGAAGAGAGAATCTCAGGTGCAGAAGATACCATAGAAAACATTGACACAACAGTCAAAGAAAACGCAAAATGCAAAAAGTTTCTAACCCAAAACATCCAGGAAATCAGGACACAATGAGAAGACAGAAAGAACCTAAGGATAATAGGTATAGAAGAGAGTGAAGATTCCCAACTTAAAGGGCCAGTAAATATCTTCAACAAAATTATAGAAGAAAACTTCCCTAACCTAAAGAAAGAGATGAACCAAACTCCAAATAGATTGGACCAGAAAAGAAATTCCTTCCATTACATTATAGTAAACACCAAATACGCAAAACAAGGAAAGAATATTAAAAGCAGTAAGGGGAAAAGGTCAAGTAACATATAAAGGCAGACCTATCAGAATTACACCAGACTTCTCACCAGAGACTATAAAAGATACAAGATCCTGGACAGATCTCATACAGACCCAAAGAGAACACAAATGCCAGCCCAGGCTGCTATACCCAGCAAAATTCTCAATTACCATAGATGGTGAAATCAAAATATTCTATGACAAAACCAAATTTACACAGTATGTTTCTACAAACCCAGCCCTACAAAGGACAATGGGTGGTAAACATCAACTCAAAGGGGGAAACTACACCCTAGAAAAAGCAAGAAAGTAATCTTTCAACAAAGCCAAAAGAAGACAGCCACACAAACATAAAAATAACACCCAAAGTAACAGGAAGCAACAATCACTGTTAACATCACTCTTAACATCAATGGACTCAATTCCTCCAATAAAAAGACATAGACTGCCTCAGAGTAAAGGGCTGGGAAACAATTTTCCAGGCAAATGGTCCCAAGAAACAGGCTGGAATAGCCATTCTAATATCCAATAAAATAGACTTTCACCTAAAAGTCATCAAAAAAGATGAGGAAGGACACTTCATACTCATCAAAGGAAAAATCTACCAAGAAGAACTCTCAATTCTGAATATCTATGCTCCAAATGCAAGAGCACCCACATTCATAAAAGAAACTATACTAAAGCTCAAAGCACACATTGCACCTCACACAATAATAGTGGGAGACTTCAACACCCCATTATAATCAATGGACAGATCTTGGAAACACAAACTAAACGGAGACACAGTGAAACTAACAGATGTTATGAACATCTGTTCATAAAATGGATTTAACAGATATCTATAGAACATTTCATCCTAAATCAAAAGAATATACCTTCTTCTCAGCACCTCATGGTACCTTCTCCAAAATTGACCACATAATTG
>JAPYYD010004978.1:0-12585 GCA_028551405.1 Uromys caudimaculatus | reverse complement strand
TGACCCTCCCCCTGGTCGTCCTGGAGTTCAGACCGCTAACCAAAGAATACACATCTATTGACCCATGGTTTGGACTACATATGAGGCAGAAGAATCACCTCGATGGCCATCAGGGAGAAAGGAGAGGACTTTGGGCCTGAGGGTGCTAGAGGCCCCAGTAAAGGGGAATGTCAAGGTGGGAATATGGGAATGGGTGGGCAGGTTGATGGGAGGAGGAATTCCCTCACAGAGGCGGGGAGGGGGAGGGGATACGGGGTTTCCAAAGAGGAGACGCAGAAAAGGGGAAACATCGGAAATGTAAATAAAGTATCAATAAATAAATAAATAAATAAATAAATAAATAAATAAATAAATAAGAAAGGTCCTTCATCAGGTAGGTTTGAGTTTCCAAAGCAGACCTTGCACTCTCAGACCTAACGAGCAGGGCAGCAGTGGCAGACTTGTGGGTCAACCAGTTTGAATTTTCCACACGATAGTACTTTCAGATGGCCGCACGGCAAATTCCCTTTGAGCTTTCCAGTCTAATAATGCAAGTCTTAGCAAATTTTACTCTGCAGCATCTCATCTGAAAAAACCCCAAGTCTCCGAGTTACAAGTGGTTTACTCAACATGGCACCCTGAGAATCTCAGCAGGCTCAGGAATCAGCTCAAATGCTGAGTCTTGCTCTATGGAAGCCATTATTAGCTAAAAGCCTGGTGTGTACCTGGGACTTTATCTCTAGGTTGCACATTGCACCAGGACACCTTGATGCCAGGTGTAATTTGGCTCAGGGGTAAAGGAAGCGATCCTGTTTTCACTTTAGCTTAGGCAAGGGGGTCCAGTAGCCATAGAGGTTTTAAAAAACAATGATTGGTTTAAAAGATAACAAGCTAGGAGAAAAGGGAAAAGACAGAAGGTAATCAGATTAGGTGAAAGGTGAAAAAGAGCAGAGAGCAACTCTGAGAGTGAGGCGGGAAGAGAGACGGGGTGGGGAGAGGGAGATGCAGGAGAGGAGAGCAGAGAACCAGAAACAGATGCAAGAAGAGTTTGTGTGGAAAACTGAAGTCTTTGAGTGTCACATACACTAGAGATGACCTATAGCTTAATTTTAACTAAAAAACAAACAAACAACAACAACAAAAAAAACATAAAACAACAAAAACGCCCACATATATTGTACAGGGCCTTTAAACTTTCCCGGAATGTGACATTGCGTTTCCCTGGTGCATTTGATCGTTTAGCCCTGTCATTTAATTTTTAGAATGCATTTTACTTACTTGCTGTGATAAAATGTTCCAGAAAAAGTGCAGCTCGGTGGAGGACAACTTTATTTGGGCTCATGGGTTAAGGGTGTCGTCCACGGAGTCGGGAATGTGAGGAAGCAGATCACATCCAGAGACAACGGCTGCTGCTGCTCAGCCCACTTCTGTTACCTAGTCAGGGGCCAGGCCTGTGAGATGGCGCCACCCATATTCCAAGGTTTTCCCTCTTCAGTTAAACCTTTCTAGAAGTGCCCTCAGACACACTCATGGGGGTGTTTCCATAGTGTTTCTACGCTGAGTCAGACTGACAATGAAGACTCCCTGTCATAGAATGGATACGATATGTCCTGTTGGGTTTAAAGAAAACTGTTTGGGCACCCGGAGCTGACCTTGGGCTCTGGCTCCGCACCCAGTCCCACAACACCCAGAGGAAGCTTGACTCCCAGGTGCTCTAACACGCCCAGGATCAGAGGTGAGGCCACAACATCTGCCCAACACTCGAAGTAACTGGGACTTCCAGGATCCAGGGATGCAGGAACCCCAGCCCAGCCAGTGGCACTGGTTCCTTCCTATTTGAACCTGCGCCTGGGGCAGACCTGGGGTGCTGACTCTGCACCCACTACTACAACACCCAGAGGAAGTTTGGATCCCAAGAGATCTGGCAGACCCAGGATCACTGGAGCTCTAACACACTCAAGATCACAGTTGAGGTCACATCTTTCCCAACACCCGGTGTAACTGGGACCCCCGTTGGAACCAGGGAAACACGAACCCCCACCCAACCAGAGGCACCGGTTCCTTCCATCTCGCACCTGTGCTCAGAGCAGACCCAGGCCTCTGGCTCCCACCCACCCCTGCAACACTCAAAGAAAGCTTGACTCCCAGAAGCTCTGACACAACAGGATTTCAGGAGCTTGGTCACACTGGGATCTCAGGATCCCAGAGGCAGCTTGACTCCCAGGAGCTCTGACACACCCAGGATCTCAGGATCACAGGATGCCAGAATCACAGGATCACAGAGACAGCTGGACTTTGAGGAGTTCTGACACAACCAGGATCACAGGAGGGACAGGCTCCAGTCAGCTACAGCGAGGGTAGGTAGCACTAGAGATAACCAGATGGCAGGAGGCAAGCGCAAGAACATAAGCAACAGAAACCAAGGTTACCTGGCATCATCAGAACCCAGTTCTCCCACCCAACCAAGTCCAGGATACTCTAACACACCTGAAAAGCAAGATTCAGATCTAAAATCCCATCTCATGATGATGATAGAGGAATTTAAGAAGGACATAAATAACTCACTTAAAGAAATACAGGAGAACACAGATAAGTAGAAGCCCTTAAAGAGGAAACAAATAAATCTCTTAAAGAAATACAGGAAAACACAATCAAACAGATAAAGGAATTGAGCAAAATCGTCCAGGATTTAAAAATGGAAATAGAAACATTAAAGAAAACACAAAGGGAGACAACACTGGAGATGGGAAACCTAGGAAAGAGAGCAGGAGTCAGAGATGCAAGCATCACCGACAGAATACAAGAGATAGAAGAGAGAATCTCAGGTATAGAAGATACCCTAGAAGACATTGATAGAACAGTCAAAGAAAATACAAAAAGCTAAAAGCTCCTAACTCAACACATTCAAGAAATCCATGACACAATGAAAAGACTGAACCTAAGAATAATAAGTATAGAAGAGAGTGAAGATTCCCAACTCAAAGGGCCAGTAAATATCTTCAAAATTATAAAAGAAAACTTCCCTAAGCTAAAGAAAGAGATGCCCATAAACCTACAAAAAGCCTACAGAACTCCAAACAGATGGGACCAGAAAAGAAATTCCTCCTGTCACATAATAATTAAAGAAAACTATTTGAAATTGGATAAAACAAATAATGCATTAGCCAATGCCTGTCATATCATAAATGCTCAGCAAACACAAGTCCCCAGTAGCTTCAAATGTCTTCATGGATGAAAAAGACTAGGAGAAAAAACCCTAATAACTAATGAACACGGCTGTAAATTAGTGCTTTGTTCTTTATAGATTCTAAACTTTAGAATATAAGGTCTTCATTCCTTTTTTGTGGGGGAGGAGCCCACTCAGTGTGGAATGTCTGGCCTCCAAATGCTAACCAGTCTACACTGCATTCATTGTGCCTGGTGCCCCTGCTACGTCTGTTTACCAGGGCTATCAGTCCGCAGCAATATTAGCTTTATTGCATTTTTCCTCTCTTGCTATTTATATTTGAAAAGGTAGTGCTAACCTAAAATAATTGCTCTGCTTTTACAGAAAAGCCGAGTGTAGTTAATTCTGAATCAAGTGTGAGCAATCACAACTCAGGAATGTGATCCAAGTTCCCCTGAATGACACACTTCATATGGAAGAGTCACGTGAATTTTTAAGGTAACAGAACAAAAAAGAGACATAAACCAATACATTTGCCTATGACATTGGTGGGATCCTCACATAAGCAGGCTACAGCAAAGATGGGAGAGGAGAAAACGGGCGCTAACGCTTTACAATGGAGGTAAAGGTCCTATAAGCTTAGCAGTCCAGTCAACACATGTGTCTGTTACTCGGGAGAATGTCAGGCCAGATACAGAAGTTAGAGAATTGGCGATTAGAGAGCCCGGAGCAGTCCAAGATGGCTTTGGCTCTTGACCTACACTATTCCATCTCTCCAAAGTCATGGTGTTGAGTCAGCCAAGGTCAAATAGTCCACGGGATCTTTAGCAGGGACACAGTCTTCAGAGGACATCCCTCATCAGCATGCATTTGGCTTTGTGAGGAGCAAGACAGAGTTGTCCTCCTGGGATCATTTGGTGTTGGACTTTGTTCTGTGGCTCTGGCTCCAACAGCATTTCCCAGGGTTCTTCGGGGACAATAACAATAGGGCTCTCTTTTTGAAATACTCATCAGGTGCAAGCATGTGGGCGAAATGTGGCTCAAGGCTGGGGACCACTTCTTTACTCTGCAGATAAGCATTGACTGCATCTTCTGCTAAGCTCGGAGGAAGACTCCTGCCATCACCAATGCTAACTGCACACAGGCATTTAAATTCTGCTTTTGTCAATGCTGTGAAGACAAAGGAGAAGTCTTCTAAGTAAAAGGAATGCCTTCTGGGGAAGTGATGATTGGCCTGAAAATAATATGCAAGAGAAGACCCAGGACTCTAAGGAAGATTTGAGTATGCTTACATGGAGGAAAAATAAGGTAGAGAGGAAGGAAGTGCAGTTAACTACAGAGGCAAAGAAGGGCTTATTTATGAAGAAAGAGCCCTGAGATGGCAGGAAGAAGGGTAATGCTTTCTTAGGATAATGGGCAGAATATCTTAGTCCATTTTCTATTCCTGTAACTGAATACAACCTGGACACTTTATCAAGAATGAACATTTATTGAATTCACAGTTCTGGAGGGACAAGGTCGAGGGGCTGTGGCTAGTGATTATTTTATTTTTGGTGAGAACGCTATATAGAGCCCCCAGGTGGTCTAGAGCACCACATGTGATGCTGTACCACTGAGTTACATCCCAAACCCTGTTCATCTTCTTCCAAGTCCACTAAAACAATCATGAGAATGTATTATCCTTTCTCCCAAAGGCCTCTGTCAATTGACTTTAGGGATTAGTATCAAAGGAACTCACCGGAACCATGCTGAAGGGAGAGAATGGGGGGCAGGGTGTGTTTGTGGATGAAGATTGGTTGTAGCAGTTTGTATGAGGTCATCTCATGCTCTCTGTGGCAGGAGTGTGAGTGAATTCTGAGAGAGCAGCAGCAGAAGAGAAGGCTTAAGGGAAAGTGACAAAGGGACTGAAGTGGCCCTTGGGGGAACCCGAGGAGCCTGTCAGAGCCCAGCTCTGTTCCAGAGGCTCCTGGGGATTCTGAGGGGATTCACTTAATTATTGCATTTTGAAAGAGACTCAGTAATGACACACTAGCCAAATGAGCACTCTACTAAATGAGAACCTGCATAGGGGATATTTTCCCATCGCATTTGTGCCTGGAGCACAAGATAAGTAATACACTTATGCAAGCCCACTTCTATCAAACCCTTAAATGAGTCTGGCAAGGGTGAGAACAATCTGGCAATGCTGATTGTAGATGTCAGTATAGGAAAATGGACTCTCATGTCTTGCTGGAAGAAGGGTGGGTTAATACAACACATGCCTTTAATCTGCGTCTTGGGAGGGAGGACACACCTTTAATCTGGACCATACCTTCTGCTTAAGGACATGGAGGAAGGAAGCTTTTTTTTTTGGTTTTTTCGAGACAGGGTTTCTCTGTGTAGCCCTGGCTGTCCTGGAACTCACTCTAGACCAGGCTGGCCTCGAACTCAGAAATCTGCCTGCCTCTGCCTCCCGAGTGCTGGGATTAAAGGCGTGCGCCACCACCGCCCGGCAGAAGGAAGTTTTTGTCTTTTGCCTACTCACCCTCATCTCACTGGCACATCTGTTCCTTCACTGGCGTTAAGCCAACCTTGGGGTCCCAGGGTACACTGAAGACCAGCTGAGACACACAGCCTCATGGACTGAACAATTACTGGATTCTTTGACTTTCTGTTCATAGCCATTGTTGGATTAGCTGGACAGCAGTCTGTAAATTATTCCAATAAATTTCCCTTGTATATAGAGAAAGAGACCCATTCTGTAAGTTCTGTTACTCAAGAGAACCCTGATTAACACATTGTATAGGAATATATAATTTATAAAATTTATATAGGAAAATATTGAACCAAAGCAACCATAAGTAGAAAAGGTAAGTTTCATGATATGTAGACATGATATCCTACATGAAAAATTTAAATATCTCTGAATACACTGCACATTGTTTTCATAGAAAATTTAAAAGGCTGAAAAGATGATAGTTTCTGGTGAGTAGGAAAGGTTTGGTATAAACATGTGAGCAGTCTATTTTTATCATGTGGTTTTGAAAATGTCTTTTGGTTGGTCAGTGAGTACTAAATGATACCTGGAAAAAATAAATTCTGTTGCTCTGTCACACAGTAGGTTAACCACAAATAATGGAAGTGTAGTGTATTTTTAAAAAACAGGGTAATTTTGAATGCTTTTAACCACAAAGAAATAATAATGTTTGAAGAAATGAAAGTTTGTTTTGATTTGAACATCAAATATGTATCTGTATCAAACTACTGCATGATCTCAGAGAGAGAGAGAGAGAGAGAGAGAGAGAGAGAGAGAGATTATGTCAATTAAAAACTAAACTTAAAATGTAAAATATTTTTAAATGAGTTTTTAAAAAGGACAGGATAGACATAATAATTGCTAATTCAAGCCAGTGAACACATAGCTGTTTTTTGTTTTTTGTTTTTTGTTTTTTGTTTTTTTTTTTTATATTCTTCCATGTGGTTTTTGCAGCTATAAAGACGCACTCCACCCTGGCGTGGTAACGCACACCTGTGGTCCTAGTACTCAGGAGGCTGAGGCAGGGGAACACTGGATTGTTGTAGTATAGTAAGCGCTGGGTGACAGGTTTCCTCACTGTAGGCTGCTTCACTTTGTCTGTGATAGAGTGTTTATACTCTGATAGTCTTCCCTGAAGGAGTGAATCTCGACTTTCTTCCCCTTTGAGTTTGGGCTGGACTTGACTTTCTTCTAGCAAAGATAATCTGAAGAAATGATGGCCTCCAGGATCAGCAGAATGAATGTACTCACAGTTAGGAGGGCAAGCTTCAGTCCTGGTTCTTTCCCACCATCCTCTCTTCTCCATCTGCTGTCATTCCAATTTTTCAACTGGGAGAACAGCCTCCAGGAACCTTGCTTGTTCAGGTCCTGTATGATGGGGGCTTGAGATCTACTCCAGCAACTCCGGGAGCAAGCTCAGCAGTAGATTCTCCCGTTCTTTTAGACAACTGTAGCCTAATCTTCAGACAATGGCACGGAAACCTCATGAGATAGCCTGAAGAACCACTCTTGTTGAGTCTCTAACTCTCAGATCTCATATGGGACAAGGAATACTTGGCATTTACAGCAGTAAGTTTTGGGGATAATTTGTTAAACAGCATTAGATAACTAATATACATTTTTCTTTATATTCAGTTTTTTCCTCAATAAAGACCTTTAAAGTTTTAATAATAATAAAAATGCCTGAAGGGTTAGGGAAATTGATTAGCAAGTGTCTTTGTTACTTTTCTATTGCTGTGATAGTACACCAAGACCAAGAGAACTTACAGAAGAGAGAGTTTATTGTGTGCGTACAGTTTCAAGGGGTTAGAGTCTATGATCATCAAGGCGGGGAGCACGGCAGTAGGAAGGAAGACATGGCACTGGAGCATTGGCTGAGAGCTCTCACCTTGAGACACCTCATGAGGCAGAGAGAGCTAACTGGGAATGGCCTGGGCTTTCTGAAACTTCAAAGCCTACCCACAGTGACACACCTCCTCCGACAAGGCTAACTGTTCCCAAACAGTTCTACCAACTAGGGACCAAGCATTCGAGTATGTGAGCCTATGGGAGCCATTCTCATTCACACCACAGCAGCAGGCTGAGCATCGGCAGGCCTAAAGGCCTAACCACCTGATTTTAACCCCCAGGGCCACATGGAAGGAGGATAGAACTGAGTCCTACAAGCTGTCCTCTGATCGTCACATATGCACCATGCCACAAACTTGCCCACACAATGATCCCTCACACACACACACACACACACACACACACACACACACACACACACACACACACTAAATGTTTTTAAAACAATGAAAAACTATTTTTTAAAAGCCTTAAAGTAAAACAAAATGAGAAATAGGAGTTTCCATCAAATGTTAACAGAAAGCAAAGGCTGTTTTGGGTTTTCTGTAAGGATCAGAGTGACTAAGTGTAGCCGTGAGAACAGGCCTGACCCATGTGAGCACTGTCTACCTGTAACTGTCGTTATTGTTGCCTGAGTAACAGGGACTTTAACGATCTATCTCTGCACTTTGCAGGAGAGGAAAGTGGAGGTCCAGAGGAGTAAGTCTTAGTTCAAGGCCTCAGAGCTATTGCTTCTCTGAAATGCTATTTCCATGAGAATATTTTTATTTCTATTTATCTTGGCTACATTTGCTGAATGTCACATTTTCCAAGGGTCTCTCTTGATTTTCTTGTATACCTTATACAACCTTTGAAATGTTTTTTATTTATATTCTATAAGAAACTTGGAGATTAGCACTTGCACACAGAACTATTCAGCAATAAAGAAAAACTTACAGCTCTGGGCTTTTGGTAACTAATTGGGGAGTATTTCATAATTGATTGCTTTGATTAAAGTATGTAGACTTTCCTACCTATGGCTTTATAGGCATCTGGGGCAGACAATTTCTGTGTATTTGATCTAATTTGTATGTGGAATATAGCCTAGATGTTATGTGTTAAAATTTTGATATTCAAGGTGGTACCAATAGACTATGGAAAACCTTTAGGAAATAGGGCCTTATAGCAGATTCTTAGCTCACTGCAGGTATACTGTGGGTCATGCTCAGCCATTTCTGACTCTTTGCTCATTGCAGGTCAAGGTTGGTTGTAGGACCCTGGCTTGTTTTCTTTCTCATTGCTTCCTGGCTCATGACATAAATGGTTTGTTTATTACACAATTCTGTCATGACCACTGTCCTTGCTTGAGCAAACAATGGACCTGCTTGATCTTGGACTGAACCTTTAGAACCCTGAGACAAATTCCATTTATAAGTTAGCTGTTGCAAATATTCCATTATAGCAGCAAGGACTGACTAATGTACTATTTTCCCCCTCAGTGCTAGGATTACAGGTATTCTGTATTATTCATTATTATAAGCCACTTTCATGTTTTTCTAAAGATAATCAAATATGAGATACTGAGTTTTCCCTTCTAAAGATTTATTTCCATATAATACATTCATTTATTTAATTTCAATAATACTCTCCTACTCGATTCCATGTTAGATATTTAAAGGAGGTCAGTCCCAATCAACCACTAAAAATTTGCACGCCATGTAACAGAATTTAGCAGACCATGAAGAAGGTAAAGAGAAACTCCCATTAAAGACAAACTAGGAGGTGGCTCTAGCTCAGTGGCGGAGTGTTTGCCCTTGGTGTGCATGTGTTAGCTGAGTCCTTTTTTGGACCCTGTAAACCTTAGGAAAAGAGCAGTAGGAGGAAGAAGAGGAAGAGGAAGAAGAGGAGGAAGAGGAGAGGGAAAAAGAGGAAGAGGAGGAGGAAGAGGAGGAGAGGAAGGAAGAAAAGGAGAAGGAAGAGGAGAGGGAGGAAGAGGAAGAGGAGGAGGAAGAAGAGAGGGAGGAAGAGGAGGAGTGGGGGAGATAAAACCAAAACAAACAATGAGGAATGAGGGGGCAAACACAAACCAAATGCACCACACTTGTGCATGAAACAACCATGATGCATTATTTTGTTGTTGGATATTCACAAACTAACAAACTGAGATACTGCCCCCCCCAAAGGATATACCAAAATGTCAGAGACCTGAAGTGACCTGCTTAGAGTTTCACAGAGTAGGAGTAAGAGAGTTAATACTACAACTTGAGTATTCTTGAGTGTCCTTTACTGAGTGTCTTAGTCAGGGTTTCTATTCCTGCACAAACATCATGACCACGAAGCAAGTTGGGGAGGAAAGGGTTTATTCAGCTTACACTTCCATGCTGCTGTTCATCACCAGAGGAAGTCAGGACTGGAACTCAAGCAGGTCAGGAAGCAGAAGCTGATGCAGAGGCCACAAAGGAATGCTGCTTACTGGCTTGCTTGCTTCTCCTGGCTTGCTCAGTCTGCTTTCTTATAGAACCCAGGACTACCAGCCCACAGATGGTACCACTCACAAGGGCCCTCCCCCCTTGGTCACTAATTAAGAAAATGCCTTACCGCTGGATCTCATGGAGGCATTTCCTCAAGGGAGGCTCCTTTCTCTGTGATAACTCTAGCTTATGTCAAGTTAACACACAAAAGAGCATCACTATAATGTTCCCTGGTAATTACAAATCTGAATCTTTAGCCAATCAGAAACACTCCCAACAGATGCAAAAGTATATGCACTAAAGTGTGCATTGTATCTTTATTTACAATGGCAAAGCCTGGAGACACCTAAATATCCCAGTAGATATCTGATATGTTATGACACTCAACAACTATATAAAATCATATAATACATATGTGTTTATGTACAGAAACAGTGGCAATGGCTATATTATATTCAGTTTTAATGGGGAAAGAAATGATGGGAAACTAGTTTCTAAATTAATTATCATTGTTGGGAGGTACACATGTCAAGATGTGTATTTGGAACTCAGAGGACAACTTCGTGGGATCTGTACCCTCCTTCCACCTTTATACTGCGACAATGCAGAACCGAGGTTGTCAGGCTTGGATTGTTGGGTGGCAAGTGCCTCTAGCCCCTGAGCCATCTCACCGACCCCTGAGACCAGTTTTTGGGCTCGGTTTTGACTCAGCTGACCTGACCTAACCAAACTAAAGTCACTCCAGACAAATTCCACACAACTCCATCGAAACTTTCAATCTGATTGGAACTTCCCAGCTGCCACACATGCCACCAATGGTGGGTGTGCATCCCCATACATTCTGGCTTCATTACTGTGTCATTTGCACTGTACCTTTGGTTTCCAAGAGGTTCATGGGAAGAAATTCCTTCAAAGGGAGATCTGGTCCACCCCAACTCAGAAGGCAAAAGGATCACCTTACCACCATGAATGTATACCACCCACCCTCTCAACGTTCATATGACCTTCGTTGAGTCCACAGTGCAGAACCCACTGGGCTGCTACCCATCTCCCTCCAGGTCAGCTCACTCTAGTCTCTCACTGGAGTACAAACTATGCTTTACTAAATGAACCTCTGCTTAAACAGGTTGTTGTTTCCTAGCTGAATTCTTTCTTTGGAGAAAACAATAACAAGGGAGAAATCTTTTGCTCGTAGCATACCTAAATTAGTTGTAATTTTGCCTTTTAATATATGTATGAAATTAAAAAAAAAAAGTCAGTGCACTTGCACACAACAACCCAGCAACAATTACAATCTGTGGGTATAATAGCTGAGAAAGGAAGAGAAGAAGCACGTGGCTCCAACTTACAAGGTTTACCTTACAAGGTTTACAAGGTTTATGTGCCATCTCACATAAAATGTTTTAAACTGACTGATTAACTTCGTTAAAACATTACACTGCTCCTACAGTGCTCACCAAAACCCCACTGTGTTTGCTCAGCACTCTAAGTTCCCTGGAGGAAGTCAGTGTCAAGCTGGAAAGAGAAGCAGAACTTAGGGAAGAAGACAAAACAACCACTGGAGAAGTGAGCAGGCAGCGCGCCAGCCAGATGCCTGTGAAAGGAGAACTCTACTCCCCTACCCTGGGCCTTCAGCAGTGTTGAGAATCTCATCACAAACAATACAGTGCAAGATCAGTTAAGCCAATTAAGCTAGAGCAGTCTGTCCTCTCTGTTCATGTGTCGTGTACTTCACACACACAGGATCCGGCTTACTTTATGTTGACAATGACAAGAAGGACTAGACAGACGAGGTTACTTGGGTGAGCCACACTAAGACCATCTGTTATGTCTCATGTTTCAGGTTTGCGCCCCTGTTCTATCTAATCCTAGAGCTGTGAAGATGGCCCGGCCCCACTGCTCTCTTCTAACTTCTGAGTTTGCTGGCAGTTCTTGGATCATAGAAGCATCATCTGGATTTTTGCTTTCAGCCTCACATAGTGCTTTCCCTGTGTGACTTATCTCTATACTGAGAGACCAGATATACTGAGGACATGCTGTATGACCTCCTTTGAACTTAGTTACCTCTGCTCTAGATTCAAAAAAGCCACATTCAGAAATGCTGGGGAACAGACTCCAGTGTATCATTTTTTTTTTTTAATTAATTAATTAATTTATTTTTGGTACTTTATTTACATTTCCAATGTTTCCCCTTTTCTGGATCTCCTCTTTGGAAACCCCCTATGTCCTCCCCCTCCCCGCCTTTGTGAGGGAATTCCTCCTCCCACCTTCCCGCCCACCCATTCCCATATTCCCACCTTGACATTCCCCTTTACTGGGGCCTCTAGCACCCTCAGGCCCAAGGGCCTCTCCTTTCTCCCTGATGGCCATCGAGGTCATACTCTGCCACATATGTAGTCCGAAAAATGGGTCAATAGATGTGTATTCTTTGGTTGGTGGTCCAAACTCCAGGACGACTGGGGGGGGGGGGGTTCAGGCCCATTGACACTCTTGCTCCCTCCATGGGGCTACAAATACCCTCAGCTCTTCAGACCTTTCTCGAACCCCTCCATCTGGGACCTCACTCTCAGTCCAGCTGTTACTGTTAAGTGAAACTTGGACATTCTGAACTTTTGGGCTAATATCCG
>JAPYYD010004977.1:0-12586 GCA_028551405.1 Uromys caudimaculatus | reverse complement strand
CAGGGGAACAGTGGGGGAGAGGGGGTAATGGGTGGAAGAGGGACCAGGAGAAACAGTGGGGGAGAGAGGGTAATGGGTGGAAGAGGGGCCAGGGGAACAGTGGGGGAGAGGGGGTAATGGGTGGAAGAGGGGTCAGAGGAACAGTGGGGGAGAGGGGGTAATGGGTGGAAGAGGGGCCAGAGGAACAGTGGGGGAGAGGGGGTAATGGGTGGAAGAGGGGCCAGGAGAACAGTGGGGGAGAGGGGGTAATGGGTGGAAGAGGGGTCAGGGGAACAGTGGGGGAGAGGGGGCAGGAGGCATGAGTCGAGAAATGTACAGAATCCCACTTAGAAGGAAACTTGGTGCATTGTAAGCTAAAAAAACAATAAAACAAATACTTAAGCGAAAAAGGGAAAAATAAAGGTCCATCCTTGGCAGCTGGAAGGGTCAGCAGCGAAGTGCGCAGCAGGAGGAGTGTGGATTGCTGGATGTGTTCGCAGTAAAATCTGTGCTTCTTGCCCTGTGCCTTGCGTTTCAGGAAGGAGCTCATCGCCAAGCTGGACCAGGCAGAAAGGGAGAAGCTGGATGCTGCTCAGCTGGTTCGGGAATTTGAGGCTCTGACGGAGGAGAACCGGATGCTGAAGATGGCCCAGTCTCAGTGTGTAGAGCAACTGGAAAAGCTCAGAATCCAGTACCAGAAAAGGCAGGGCTCCTCCTAACGTCAGCTGATGAAATGTGAGCGAGGTTGCTGACTGCTATGCGCTGGCCAAAAGGATTTGCATCTTAAGGAACAGAGTGAAATCTATTGCTTCTCTTTTATTACCCATATGGCAAATGTCTAGAATGAGTTTAATGCTGCCTAGCTTCTAGCTTGAGAGAGGGATATTTTAAGCGAGGTCATTACTGCAAAGCTATCACCAGTATATATTTTCAGAGATCAGAGTTCGTTTTTCCAAATATATATATATTAGTTTGAAAGATATGCTCATACTAAACATTAGAGTAGAAATTAATAAAAATAGAATATTGACTGGCCCCACTGAAAATCATGAGCCATAAAACAAGCCAGTAGGGTGTTCACTGTAGTTTCACATCTGTGCATTTTAAAATTTTATGCCTTTTCATATTTCAAGTCTGCTCAGCTACAAACCATGGACACTAGCGGCGCTCGGTAGAGTCAGACGTAACTCTTGAGTGACTGATTGTCCTAAGAACAAATGGCTGCATAGCCTAAATGCTTTCTCATGAAAATATCAGCAGGTGTGTGTCCTTGCCCATGGCTCACTGGCTAGTGCTGATTTGTGTAATGAAGAGTCAAGGCTGGCCGTGCTTTCTTCCCTCTGTGAACGGGCAGTGGCCACGTTTGCCTTGGCTGTGTGTCTTTGGGGTCTGGGCTTGGGGAAAGTGGAAAGCTATCATTCAGACACGATACACAGCTGAGTGTCTGTTAGACCAGTGAGGGGGCATAACGAGTGTTTGGCATCTCAGGAGAGGCGTTAGATCAGTAAAGCTGACAGGAGTGTGCGCGTGAATGCGCGAGAGTGATCTCCCTTCCTTCTGTCTCCCACACTTTCCCGCCCATCTCTGTTTTGTGTCTGTTTCCAGTCACATGACTTCTTTTTCATTAAACATGGATCCAAAGTGCGGCCCCGTGTCTTGCTTTCTTCTTAAGCCCTTTGGGCTAGGAGTTGCCCTGGTTAGAGTTTATCCTCGGCAGTATGTACAGGAAAAGAAGCGGCGTCCTTTTTCAGGGAGAAACTTAGGCTTTTCATCTCAGATACTCAGAGCACTAACACTGATAATGAGGTATTATAATGACCTTAGAGACAGTGGTTCCCAGCAGGTGTGTGATGTCCCACCAGGAGATATTTGGCAGGGTCTAGAAACAATTTCTTTCCTTTAAAAGAATATTTATTATATGTGTATTTGTGTTTAAATACATGTGTGTGAACATACATGGATGTGCGTGCTATGGTGCCCATCTGTTTGTCAGAGGACTTCCAGGGTCAGTTCTTGTTTTCTACCTTGTCGAACTTTGGGACCAAAGCTAGTCCTCGGGCTTGGCAGCAAGCCCCTGCACAGCCATCTTGCTGGTCCTTTCCTTTTTTTTTTTTTTTTTGGTTTTTCAAGACAGGGTTTCTCTGTGTAGCCCTGGCTGTCCTGGAACTCACTCTGTAGACCAGGCTGGCCTCGAACTCAGAAATCCACCTGCTTCTGCCTCCCAAGTGCTGGGATTGAAGGCGTGCGCCACCACTGCCCCGCTTGGTCCTTTTCTTTGGTTGCCACAATTACGATAGAAGACATTACTGGTATGGAGGCCCAAGTCCAAAAATGACACCACATACAGGGAAGCCTTCCCTAAAAAGAACCATCCCATTCAATGGCGTGATGTTCCCTCATGGCGAACCAATCGCAGAGGATCTTGGTCACAGAATAGGAAACCAGGGGCTGCTTCATATGCGGTGCAGAGGCTGTGAGGCCTCCCCATTATAGAGATGAAGCTTTCCTGTGGGTCTCAAAGTCTTCACCACTGTGAAGCCTGACTGATACCTCTTGTTGCTTTAATTCTTGATCCAAGGCAAAAAAAAAAAAAAAAAAAAAAAAAAAAAAAAAAAAAAAAAAAAAAAAAAAAAAAAAAAAAAAAAAAAAAAAAAAAAAAAAAAAAAAAAAAAAATTAAATTAAAAAACAAACAAACAAAACCATGATCCTGGCTAGACCCCATTCCTAGTCATTTGTTTTTTGGTAATTGTGAAGCTTAGATATACTAACAGAAAGGAGATTTTATTCCTCAAATGTACCCAATCCTGGGGCTAATAGAGCAGCAGGAAGAAGAATGATTCTCGAGCTTTAGACACAAGGTTTGATATCTGGAGGATGAAGGAATTATGGTCTTTTGCAGAAAATAAGGGCAGGAAACCCCTGCACTCTGGCAGGATGAACATTGGAGCAGGTGAAGCTGTTGGGATACACCTTAGTCAATGTTCTGCTGCTGTGCAGAGACACCGACCATGACAACTCTGACAAAAGAAAAGCATTTAATTGGGGCTGGCTTACATTTCAGTCCATTTGCCACCATGATGGGAAGCGTGGTGGCACACAGCAAACAGACGCAGTGCTGGAGAGGAGCTGAGATCTACATCCAGTCACAGTGCAAGCAACAGAGAGAGAAAGACACTGGACCTGGCTTGAGATTGTGAAACCCCAGAGCCTACCCCCAGGACACACTTCCTCCAACAAGACCATACCCACTTAACAAGGCCATACCTCCTAATCCCTGTCAAGTAGTGCCACTCCCTAACAACCAGGCAGTCAACTATAGGAGCTTATAAGGATCATTCCAATTCAAACCCCAAAGGATGTCAGTGGGGTTATGGCCCAGAGTAATTGTATGAATAACACCTGTAACCCTGCTAGTCTCAATGAGAAGATTTACCCAGTGTTTCCAAAATATACATATTTGTCCCTCAGAAACAAACTTTTCCTCAAGTATGTGTGTTCTCAGTTGATTCCAGTTTATTAAAAACATGAAATATCATCTGTTTTATTGCAAGTCAGAGAAACCTAATGGCAGAATTTGTCACTCATTTGACAACTTCCCACAAACCTTACTTACCAACACATCTACTACAGATCCCTAGGAATCTGCCTTCTTCACATCATAAAGCCGTGGTGTAGTACTTGCCTGGGACTGAGTGAGACCCTGGGGTCAACCCCCAGCAACACACAAGGAGAAATAGAATTAAAGCACTCCTGATATAGCAATATTGTTAATATTACAGAACGTTAAAAATCAACACAGCAGTCTTAGTATGAGTGTGAAGGTGCCTGCCTTGGAGCTAGAATTAAAGAGTAATGAAAATCTCATTATATTTTGCAACCGCTCTACTAAAAGATCTGCTATTTGTGGGCCATTTAGTTTGTGGAGACACGAAAAGAATGTGATCGAACATGGCTAGCGGCCAAATGTATATGACTGGCAGAGCTTGTTTCTCTAAGTCACAGAGGACTTGTGTGTATTATCAGCTTGGTGCAAACAGGGAACAGAATGGACTTGAAATTCAAACGCAATTCACCGCCAGATCCATGATACACGTAACAAATGCAGTAGCAACAGAGACCGCAAAAGCAAACAGCATAAAGAATTAAAAAATGACTAGTCTGGTTGTAGTGTGTTCATCATGCTAAGGAGAAAGGGGTAGAGGAAGGGCTTGAAGGAAGCTCACAGGAGTGCACAAGGTTCTTGGAGTGATAGCCGTGGGAACTTACTGACAGGTGGGAGGCATGGGAAATACAGAGGAAGTGGAACCCACATCAAATAGACAGCATAAATGGCTTAAACACAGAGCAAGATTCAACGGGCCGACTCTACGGGATGACTCTATGTACTGGTGTCCTCTAGTCCTTTAAGACTGTTTACAGGTTCAGTGTGTTATCCACCGCACATCAGAGCCACCTATGAAATCATCTTAAATCAGCACACAAATAATGGGATTTATTGTGATATTTTCATATAAAATAGATGACGTATTCATTATCTTGTGCTCATATATATTACTTCCCTGCTGTGCTTCCTCACTCTCCCTGGTCCCCTCTGGGTGGCTTGGTCCCCTTCCTACCTACAAATAACTCTGCTTATGTTTTCAATTCACGACACACAATACCCCCGCCCATATATTATAAAGCTGTGTGTCTACATAACTAAATCTAGATTGTGCAATGTAGAGAAATGATGTCTTCTGTCCTTTGTCCTCTGACTGCTAATAGTTACCCCTCTGCTTTAGGCCCCCCTTACAGTTCCCTGGTCTTTCACACTATATGCATTTAGATTACGTCTGCTGTAACATATACATCATGTCATAGTGACTATTTTTATACTAATTTCCCCAAAAGTAGACTCTCTAGATCTGAGATTTAGTAACGAGGATACCACCCCCCACTCATGACGCTCTTCCCGCCCCTGTCTCTCTGTCCTTGCCTCCCAGACTTTCTTCCACAAAGCCCTTTCTTCTATCCGTGTAAGACTACTGCACGCCTATGTACCTTCTGGCTTCTGACAGAGAACTGTGGAAGTGGTGGTGGGGAGGGGTCCTATTCCAAAAAATTCTTAGCCTAGGAGGGAAGATATATGTTTACTTAAGTAATCACATGGGGCAGCTTACAATATTTTTTAAAAAAATTTCCTCAAAAGGTGGAAACCAATTCTTCTTCCTGATCGTATGAGTCTGACTTAAAAATGTGTTTTTAATAAGTAAGCAGGGGGCAGCCAGACTTGAAGACAAAGCACAGAGGGTGTGCCCTACCTGTCTCTCTCTCTGGGGTGCGTACGCTGCTGGGCTGTGGAGAATCAAGCTGGGAGCAGAGAAGCCCACCAGTTAGAACGGATGTCCTTGACAATGGCCAAGTAATGAGCCAGGCACAGTCCCCAGCCCTAGGCAGGGCTTCAGATGGCTGCAGGCTGCCAGAATCTCTCAGGACAGAGCAAAACCACCCTGGTCCGCTGCTTCCAGCTCCTGGTTCTTGGGAATTCCGAGATGATAAAAGCTTGTTGCGTTGAGCCATCGAATTGTGGAGTGACTGGTTAAGCGATAAAAGATAAGGAACACGCCAAACGGAGTAAAGAGCCAAACGGGAAAAAGATATCATTTATGAGTACGTATAAAAAGGGAGTAGGAATGAGATGAGAAATCGTGGATGGCTTGGTAATGAGTAATGAGATAAGATCTG
Organism: Uromys caudimaculatus; assembly: GCA_028551405.1. Taxonomy (NCBI): domain Eukaryota; kingdom Metazoa; phylum Chordata; class Mammalia; order Rodentia; family Muridae; genus Uromys; species Uromys caudimaculatus. The sequence goes on along the minus strand of JAPYYD010004977.1, from coordinate 6,882 downwards.
ACGATGGATGAGTAAGAGCTACAGAGGCGGAGAAGGCAGGTGGCAGAAAGCTCTAGACTACAAACACACCCACGCACGCACGCACGCACGCACGCACACGAATGACCGCAAACAGACGCATACACGCACACACACAGGCCCCATTTAAAGACTTGAGAGTAAGGCTAGTGTGGCTGTGAGTGAACAGGTTCATGCTGCAGTTAGAGATCAAGGCAGGAGTAAGAAGATTGCTCTAAAAATGTATTAGTAGGAGCCACTACCGGAGAGGCCACTGGTAACTGACAGCTGCTAAGGAATCAGCTCTCCTCCCAGATGTGGCCCCCAAGAGGCTACTCAGGCTCTAGTACATGTGCATACAGACAACAGTAAATAAGCTTCATGCTTTGTTTGTTTGTTTTTTGTTTTGTTTAAAAGATTTATTATGTATATAGTAGTCTGCCTGTATGTATGCCTGCATACCAGAGGAGGGCATCAGATCCCAGCACAGATGGTTGCGAACCGCCATGTGTTTGCTGGGAATTGAACTCAGGACCGGAACCCTCTTAGCCTCTGAGCCATCTCTCCAACCCATTTTGTTTTAGCTTTTAAGAGAGCACATGAAGTCGGAAGGAAAAGGAGGAACCGGAAGGGATGGAATGGGGGGTAAATTTGATCAAACCGCATTTTATGTGTGTATGAAATTCTCAGGACATGTTTGTTTTGGTTGGTTGGTTGATTTGATTTGTTGTTTTTGTTTTTGTCTTACTCGTAAGAGCAAAATGGAACTATAAAAGAATTTTTGTATGTGTCCCATTACATGGTAACATAGTCACTTCTGAGATAGTAGAATTATAAGAGTTTTCTTTTATAATGGCCCCCATTTTAGGTTACTTAGAAGGCTTGATGGGAATATATGTTTATTTATATATATATATATATATATATATATATATATATACACACACACACATATATACATATATACACATATATGTGTGTATATATATATATATATATATATATATATATATATATATATGGATAGATAGATAGAGTGATGGATGACAGACAGAAGACAGAATCGTTGTGTATTTTTGCAAAGCCATTTGATCAATATACCTCTTCGAGAATAAACAGGCCCTTAGCAGTATTTCATAGCTTGGCAGATATGTCTTGAGTTTGTCTCTGTTATTTCCACTAGCACGGTCCATGTGGAGATGCCCACTATGCTGCTGTTTATAAAATGCTTACAATGTACCTGTTTTCTAATTTTAGCTTTCAAGATCGCCAAGTTACCCGCAGAGAATTCTCGAATAGCCAGAACATCCTTTCTTTGGCCTGCCCTTGTTATCTTTCACCGTGATTACTGTTTATTTTTGTTGGTTGAGAAGGGGCCTTTTTCTTCCTCTCTGGGTGGCCTTGAATGCACCGCAATCTGTGTCTCAAGTGCCAGTACCATGTGTGTGCACCAGCACAGCTGCATGCACCAGCACACACGGCCTTTCCTATGCCTTCTCTCTCCTGTCCCCTCCTCCCTCTTCTCTTTTCCTTTTTTTCTCGTTGGTGTCAAGGGATTTCATCAAGACCCTTACTAAGCACACTGACTATCACTGAGATACACCCTAGCCTCAGAGGTTGATTGTTTTTTTGTTTTTGTTTTTGTTTTTAAAAGATGGAGTATCACCTTAGCCCAGGCAGGCTTGAATTCACTGACCCAGGCTGACTCGAACTCATGGTAATCCTCCTGCCTCACCTCTCAAATTCCAGGTTCGAACCCCCATACTCAGCTATCACCTTAGCTGTTTTAGGAGAAGGATGGTTGTCAGAGAGGGGAACACAGAGCACTGGAAGAAGAATGTGGGCAAGTGCACAGGTGGAGAAGAAATGACAGGACACCTGGTGCTGCTAACAACAGGGTTCCTGGGTTGCTCTGAGCCCTTTCCCATTCTAACCTCTGTTTTCACCAAGTGGGAATGTGCGCTTTTCTTTCTCACAGTATATGCAAGTTCTCTCTGGGGGGAAAAGGTTAGGGGACTGTTCAAATAGAGCCTGGCACTCATATGTTGGTTTTGCTGAGGTGTTAAAAACATTGTGTTCCGGTCTCTCGTGCATGTCCTGCCCCAGCAGCTCTGAAGGCAGGTAGATAAAAGGCTGCTTTTACGAGGGCTGTTTACTGAGGCCCTGATTGTGACCATGAGGTGATCACCTGGGTCACACGCACTGGAACACAGAGTCTGTCTCCCAGGAGTCAGATTTGCACTGAGTGCTATGGGCAAGTTGGGTCACAAATGACATCCCGAACATGTCTGAGTGAGCCAGGGTGTCCACCGAGGAACCAAAGCTTCTGGAGCCAAGACAAGATTCCAGAATGGCAGGCGACTAGCCTGTGTTTTATGCCACCAAACACGGTCTGGGCCGTGGTTGTTCCCTCGGGTCAGAGTCCTGAGAAGGGAAAGATAAAGTCCTTGGGACTAGGTACAATTGCATGTGAAATGCCCCCCCCACCCACCAGTTTCTTAATTGCTACTCACGTCTCATAAATGGAATAAGTGCTGAACGAGCTGTCTTTCCCCATATTCCTGTAAACACGGCTGTGACTCACAATCCCGCGATCTCCAAAATGCCACAGATACTACAGTGATTTGTTTATTTAAAAATAACCGGAGTGGGGGAGAGCGTGGGGGGAAGGGGGAGAGTTTTCAGCTTGCTTCTTCTGTTTGTTTTAGTTTAGTTTTTTTTTTTTTTTTTCCATGTAAATTGCATCGTATCTAAGTGCTCTGAGGACACACAGCTTCACAAACATATCTTAGGGGTGTCTCCCTTCTGACAAGGGATACTGAAATTTTGCTGCTCAGATCTCAGATCCCAGGCTTGAGGAAAAGCTCTTCTTCCTACCCCCCCCCCCCACTCCTGCCTCCACCCTTTCATGAGGTCTACAGGCAAATATTCTCCTTTTCTATAGAGATTTTCATTCACTACATTTAAAAACACTGTTCCCTCCCTTCAAGGTGATACCAACAATTCAATCTAACTGTAGTACGGAGGATGCTGGTGATAACACCGGCCAGCACCAACCAGCCCGATAACAATAGTTTACATTCAGCCTATGAAATGGATCGGTTATGTGTTTGTCTCTGATTCATTCAGAAATGGGAAACAAAGGCCCTCTTTATTAGCCAGGTGTTCAAACCCCCAGGGTGTGACTTTCTGCCAATACCAGAAGTGAGTTTGAGATTTCAGATTGAGGTTGAGAGCAGGAACCTCAGTGGTGCATCCGTCATATCAGGAAAGTTACAGTCCTGATAGGGAGAGGAGTACAGTCACCAAGGGTGGCCAAGGACAATGCCAGGGAGGAACTGTTTAAAGAACAGGGCAGGTGCAGAGTCAGGGAGATCAGAAGGGCTGTGCAAGCCCAGGGCCTTGCTAACCACCGGGGAACACTTCTTGGCCTTCAACAGTGAACAACGAACAGAAGAAGCTACAGGAAAGGCTGCTTCTATGGGAGAGGTTAGCTCCCCCACCCTGGCCACGGCCCCGCCTCTGAACGTGACCCTGGGTGGAGTCACAGTTTATCAGGGCTTTGCCCAGAGAAAAGGAGATGAATATCTGTCTCACTCCTGTCCTCTGTCATCTTTGCCCAGAGGTTCCCACGGACCAAGCCAAACTAGAAACCAGGACCAGAAGCCTGGTTGCTGTAACCTCATCAGCTACTCTGACAGGTACTGCGTAGGGTGGAGGAGAGGTTTGTAGAGGATACGGTGAATCTCTGGCAAAGATCAACTCCTGCAAATGGACGGTCCTCAGGAGCAAGGAAGCAAACCAGGATCAAGTTGTGCCTGGTTACCCATTCTAATACCAGCGCTAGGGAGCCGGGAGCTACAAAGGCGGAAAGACAAGGAAACACTGTTGCAAAAAGCAAAGCGAAACAAACAAAAAGACAAGCTGCTCAGGCTAGTCAGTTTTGCTCCGGAGATAGGCTTAGTAGTAGTTAGTGCTTTGTACATGCACAAGTCTGAACCAAGAAGACAAGAATTGCTTTTCCTTAAGAACAGTAAGAGGTAGGGTCACCAGAGAAAATATGGCCTATTCAGTGAAAAGTGGAACCCCGGGGTTCACACAGACAATGAATGAGTAATTCTTTTAGTATAATTATGCCCCCAATTTTGCCTAGGATATTTCTTTACTTCAAGATCCTGTTGTCCATTTGAAACCCAATTTTAACTGGTCAGTGTACAGTGAGACCAAAATAGGAAAAATACACCCTCACATTAAGACTAAGTTCCTGTTTGTCCTAAGTGTGTTTGACCCAGCACACGTGGGCGGGAGGTATAGGGCAGGAATTGCCTTCCATGTATCTTTGCCCCTGATTGGATGTAGGCGGGAAGAACACAGGCAGGAAGTATGTCAGGTATATGCTTGCCCCTGATTGGCCCTGATGAGAAATATGGTGTCCCCGTGGTTTTGCTCTTTTAAGTCTCTGCAAAACAGGACTCAGCCATGTCCTTGGAACCCCAGATCCCATCCTCCTGGCCAGTATTTAATTAAAATAAAGCTTGCTTCAAATTTGGCTCAAAATTGTGATAGTGGACTGGATCTCTACCAGCGAGATTAGCAATAGGGTTTTGATAAATGTAGGCAATCCTAATTAGTAGCTGGTATGGAGAAGATTCAGCAAGCCTTATCTGTGTCACCACAGCCCTCTGATGCTGGCCCTCTGCTGGAGCACGCTCCCTGAGAGGAAAGTCTTTTGGAAATAGGGATGGTAAGGGATTTCTGAAAATGTGTATTTTCAACACTATTGCCTAAATGTTGAGATGTATATCTAGGAAGAGGAGGGAGAGGAGGAGGAGGAGGAGGAGGAGGAGGAGGAGGAGGAGGAGGAGGAGGAGGAGGAGGAGGAGGAGGGGGAGGGGAATTAAAAAGCAAGCAGGCATAGTTTTATGGTCAAATAAAACCCTGGCATATTAAAAGCGTTCCCAGAGCGGGAGGATTCCTAGGACATTTAATATTAACATGGAGCAGAATATAAATAATATTTCTTCATTATTTAAAACCCAGGTGCTGATACTATACCTCAGGAGCAAGCCAGGCACTAGGTTTGATTCCCAGCAGCAAACGGTGACAAAAACTACCACAGCAAAAACCCACTGCAGCAAAGAAGAAACAGGCCTCTCTGTGTTTTTATCTTCCTGTGATGGAAGGTCTCCACTGAAATAGATTTAAATTGACATAGTCACTTTGACGTCTGTTATGCTAAGGTAGACTTTTGTCTTCATCTCTTAATCTTGCCTTAAGGCCATATGCACATGCATTAAAGATGCTTTTAAAATTTCCTGTAAGAGACTCTACAGTGATAGCCTTCCATTTAATAAGACATTATTAGACTGCTTGCTTGATATGGAATAGCTTGGCTTAGCTTAATATGAGGAATCAATTAAAACCAAACCATTGTCAAAACAGGGACAAACATCTGCACTTTAGAAAGAAAAATGATGATGATGATGATGATGATGATGATGATGATGATGATGATGATGGTGGTGGTGGTGATGATGATGATGGTGGTAATAATACCACCATCTGATCTGTGGCTGGGGACCTCAGCTTGGGCCACAGGGCTCCATAGCCAATTAGCGCCGGGAGAAAGCTACCCTCCCAAGAGCCTGGAAAAACCCTGAGTCAGGTTAAGACGAGCACCACTGCTCACCAGGACCCGCCTGGAACCGCGGGACACAGGGACTGAGGTAGTTGGGCATATGAACCTTCCGGTTTCCATCTGTGGCAGGAGACCGCTGCCCAGGCCACCAGGGTTCCATAGCCAAGCAGCGCCGGGAGAAAGTTACTCTCCCAGGAGCATGGAAAACCTGTGAGTGGGGATAAGACAAGCAACACTGCTCACCGGGACTTGGGGAGCTCAGCCTGGGACACAGGGCTCCAGGAGAGAGCTGGTATCCCAGGAGTGCTGACACACCTTCGAGCATAGAAAAAACCACCACTTCTGTTCAAACTCACTGGATCAAGAGGGACCCTTGCAGAGCCATCAGGACATAGGAACCAAGGGACAGCTGGGGACAAGATCCTTCTGGTTTCTGTCTGCACCCCAGAGCTGACCCTGTGGCACAGCTTTCCAAACCCAAACACCTCTCAGAGAGAGCTGGTCTTCAAGGAGTATTGACACAGAGGCCTGCAGGAGGGACAAGCCACAGCCAGAGAGAGTAAGATCAGCTACCATCAGAGTTAACAAGATGGTGAAAGGCAAGGGTAAGAACATAAGGAACAGAAACCAAGGCTACATGGCATCATCAGAACCCAGCTTTCCCACCACAGCAAGCCCTGGATATCCCAACACACCACAAAAGCAAGACTCAGATTTAAAATCATTTCTCATGATGATGACAGAAGACTTTAAGAAAGAAATTAACACCCTTAAAGAAACACAAGAGAACAGAGGTAAAGAACTAGAAGCCCTTAAAGAGGAAACACAAAAATCCATTAAAGAATTACAGAAAAACACAATCAAACAGACAAAGGAAATGCACAAAACCATCCAGGAGCTAAAAATAGTAATAGAAACAATAAAGAAATCACAAAAAGAGACAACCCTGGAGTTAGAAAACCTAGGGAAGAGATCAGGAGTCATAGACGCAAGCATAACAAACAGAATACAAGAGATAGAAGAGAGAATCTCAGGAGCAGAAGATACCATTGACAACATCGACACAACAGTAAAAGAACATACAAAATGCAAAAACCTCCTAACCCAAAACATGCATGAAATCCAGGACACAATGAGAAGACAGAATCTAAGGATAATAGGTATAGAAGAGAGTGAAGATTCCCAACTTAAAGGACCAGTAAATAGCTTCAACAAAATTATAGAAGAAAACTTCCCTAACTTAAAGA